>JBBBDQ010001249.1:882500-885000 GCA_037127315.1 Ascarosepion bandense | reverse complement strand
TAGATAGATAGATAGATAGATAGATAGATAGATAGATAGATGAAATACTGGGATAGATAGATAGATAGATAGATAGATAGATAGATAGATAGATAGATAGATAGATAGATAATGAAATACTGGGATAGATAGACAGATAGATAGATAATGAAATACTGGGATAGATAGATAGATAGATAGATAGATAGATAGATAGATAGATAGATAGATAGATAGATAGATAGATAATGAAATACTGGGATAGATAGATAGATAGATAGATAGATAGATAGATAGATAGATAGATAGATAGATAGATAGATAGATAATGAAATACTGGGATAGATAGATAATGAAATACAGGATAGACAGATAATAAATTACTGGGATAGACAGATAATAAATTACTGGGATAGATAGATAATGAAATACTGGGATAGATAGATAATGAAATACTGGGATAGATAGATAATGAAATACTGGGATAGATAGATAATGAAATACTGGGATAGATAGATAATGAAATACTGGGATAGATAGATAATGAAATACTGAGATAGATAGATAATGAAATACTGGGATAGATAGATAATGAAATACTGGGATAGATAGATAGATAGATAGATAGATAGATAGATAGATAGATAGATAGATAGATAATGAAATACTGGGATAGATAGATAGATAGATTGATAATGAAATACTGGGATAGATAGATATATAGATAGATAGATAGATAGATAGATAGATAGATAGATAGATAGATAGATAGATAGATAGATAATGAAATACTGGGATAGATAGATAGATAGATAGATAGATAATGAAATACTGGGATAGATAGATAGATAGACAGATAGATAATGAAATACTGGGATAGATAGATAGATAGATAGATAGATAGATAGATAGATAGATAATGAAATACTAGGATAGATAGACAGATAGATAAATAATGAAATACTGGGATAGATAGATAGATAGATAATGAAATACTGGGATAGATAGATAGATAGATAGATAATGAAATACTGGTATAGATAGATAGATAGATAATGAAATACTGGGATAGATAGATAGATAGATAATGAAATACTGGGATAGATAGATAATGAAATACTGGGATAGATAGATAATGAAATACTGGGATAGATAGATAATGGCTGGGATAGATAGATAATGAAATACTGGGATAGATAGACAATGAAATACTGGGATAGATAGATAATGAAATACTGGGATAGATAGATAATGAAATACTGGGATAGATAGATAATGAAATACTGGGATAGATAGATAACGAAATACTGGGATAGATAGATAACGAAATACTGGGATAGATAGATAATGAAATACTGGGATAGATAGATAGATAATGAAATACTGGGATAGATAGATAGATAATGAAATACTGGGATAGATAGATAGATAATGAAATACTGGGATAGATAGATAGATAATGAAATACTGGGATAGATAGATAATGAAATACTGGGATAGATAGATAATGAAATACTGGGATAGATAGATAATGAAATACTGGGATAGATAGATAATGAAATACTGGGATAGATAGATAATAACAGAGAAATACTGGGATAGATAGATAACGAAATACTGGGATAGATAGATAATGAAATACTGGGATAGATAGATAGATAATGAAATACTGGGATAGATAGATAACGAAATACTGGGATAGATAGATAACTTGAAATACTGGGATAGATAGATAATGAAATACTGGGATAGATAGATAGATAATGAAATACTGGGATAGATAGATAGATAATGAAATACTGGGATAGATAGATAGATAATGAAATACTGGGATAGATAGATAATGAAATACTGGGATAGATAATGAAATACTGGGATAGATAGATAATGAAATACTGGGATAGATAGATAATGAAATACTGGGATAGATAGATAACGAAATACTGGGATAGATAGATAACGAAATACTGGGATAGATAGATAATGAAATACTGGGATAGATAGATAGATAATGAAATACTGGGATAGATAGATAGATAATGAAATACTGGGATAGATAGATAGATAATGAAATACTGGGATAGATAGATAGATAATGAAATACTGGGATAGATAGATAGATAATGAAATACTGGGATAGATAGATAGATAATGAAATACTGGGATAGATAGATAATGAAATACTGAGATAGATAGATAATGAAATACTGGGATAGATAGATAATGAAATACTGGGATAGATAGATAGATAGATAGATAGATAGATAGATAGATAGATAGATAGATAGATAGATAGATAATGAAATACTGGGATAGATAGATAGATAGATTGATAATGAAATACTGGGATAGATAGATAGATAGATAGATAGATAGATAGATAGATAGATAGATAGATAGATAGATAGATAATGAAATACTGGGATAGATAGATAGATAGATAGATAATGAAATACTGGGATAGATAGATAGATAGTTAGATAGATAGATAGATAGATAGATAGATAGATAGATAGATAGA
>JBBBDQ010001249.1:875000-880000 GCA_037127315.1 Ascarosepion bandense | reverse complement strand
GATAGATAATGAAATACTGGGATAGATAGATAGATAATGAAATACTGGGATAGATAGATAGATAATGAAATACTGGGATAGATAGATAGATAATGAAATACTGGGATAGATAGATAATGAAATACTGGGATAGATAGATAATGAAATACTGGGATAGATAGATAATGAAATACTGGGATGAATAGATAATGAAATACCGGGATAGATAGATAATGAAATACCGGGATAGATAGATAATGAAATACTGGGATAGATACATAATGAAATACTGGGATAGATAGATAATGAAATACTGGGATAGATAGATAATGAAATACTGGGATAGATAGATAATGAAATACTGGGATAGATAGATAATGAAATACTGGGATAGATAGATAGTGAAATACTGGGATAGATAGATAATGAAATACTGGGATAGATAGATAATGAAATACTGGGATAGATAGATAATGAAATACTGGGATAGATAGATAATGAAATACTGGGATAGATAGATAATGAAATACTGGGATAGATAGATAATGAAATACTGGGATAGATAGATAGATAATGAAATACTGGGAGAGACAGATAGATAATGAAATACTGGGATAGATAGATAGATAATGAAATACTGGGATAGATAGATAGATAATGAAATACTGGGATAGATAGATAGATAATGAAATACTGGGATAGATAGATAGATAATGAAATACTGGGATAGATAGATAGATAATGAAATACTGGGATAGATAGATAATGAAATACTGGGATAGATAGATAATGAAATACTGGGATAGATAGATAATGAAATACTGGGATAGGTAGATAATGAAATACTGGGATAGGTAGATAGATAGATAATGAAATACTGGGATAGATAGATAGATAGATAGATAGATAGATAGATAGATAGATAATGAAATACTGGGATAGATAGATAGATAGATAGATAGATAGATAGATAGATAGATAGATAGATAGATAGATAATGAAATACTGGGATAGATAGATAGATAGATAGATAGATAGATAGATAGATAGATAATGAAATACTGGGATAGATAGATAGATAGATAGATAGATAGATAGATAGATAGATAGATAGATAGATAGATAGATAGATAGATAGATAATGAAATACTGGGATAGATAGACAGATAGATAGATAATGAAATACTGGGATAGATAGATAGATAGATAGATAGATAGATAGATAGATAGATAGATAGATAGATAGATAGATAGATAATGAAATACTGGGATAGATAGATAGATAGATAGATAGATAGATAGATAGATAGATAGATAATGAAATACTGGGATAGATAGATAGATAGATAGATAGATAGATAGATAGATAGATAGATAGATAATACTGGGAAATATAGATAGATAGATAGATAGATAGATAGATAGATAGATAGATAGATAGATAGATAATGAAATACTGGGATAGATAGACAGATAGATAGATAATGAAATACTGGGATAGATAGATAGATAGATAGATAGATAGATAGATAGATAGATAGATAGATAGATAGATAGATAGATAGATAGATAATGAAATACTGGGATAGATAGATAATGAAATACTGGGATAGATAGATAATGAAATACTGGGATAGATAGATAATGAAATACTGGATAGATAGATAATGAAATACTGGAATAGATAGATAATGAAATACTGGGATAGATAGATAATGAAATACTGGGATAGATAGATAATCAAATACTGGGATAGATAGATAATGAAATACTGGGATAGGTAGATAGATAGATAATGAAATACTGGGATAGATAGATAGATAGATAATGAAATACTGGATAGATAGATAGATAGATAGATAGATAGATAGATAGATAGATAGATAGATAGATAGATAGTTAGATAGATAGATAGATAATGAAATACTGGGATAGATAGATAGATAGATAGATAGATAGATAGATAGATAGATAGATAGATAGATAGATAGATAGATAATGAAATACTGGGATAGATAGATAGATAGATAGATAGATAGATAGATAGATAGATAGATAGATAGATAGATAATGAAATACTGGGATAGATAGATAGATAGATAGATAGATAGATAGATAGATAGATAGATAGATAGATAGATAATGAAATACTGGGATAGATAGACAGATAGATAGATAATGAAATACTGGGATAGATAGATAGATAGATAGATAGATAGATAGATAGATAGATAGATAGATAGATAGATAGATAGATAGATAGATAATGAAATACTGGGATAGATAGATAGATAGATAGATAGATAGATAGATAGATAGATAGATAGATAGATAGATAGATAGATAGATAGATAGATAGATAATGAAATACTGGGATAGATAGATAATGAAATACTGGGATAGATAGATAATGAAATACTGGGATAGATAGATAATGAAATACTGGAATAGATAGATAATGAAATACAGGATAGATAGATAATGAAATGCCAGGATAGATAGATAATGAAATACTGGGATAGATAGATAATGAAATACTGGGATAGATAGATAATGAAATACTGGGATAGATAGATAATGAAATACTCGGATAGATAGATAGATAGATAGATAGATAGATAGATAGATAGATAGATAGATAGATAGATAGATAGATAGATAATGAAATACTGGGATAGATAGATAGATAGATAGATAGATAGATAGATAGATAGATAGATAGATAATGAAATACTGGGATAGATAGATAGATAGATAGATAGATAGATAGATAGATAGATAGATAGATAGATAGATAGATAATGAAATACTGGGATAGATAGACAGATAGATAGATAATGAAATGCTGGGATAGATAGATAGATAGATGATAGATAGATAGATAGATAGATAGATAGATAGATAGATAGTAAGAAATACTGGGATAGATAGATAGATAGATAGATAGATAGATAGATAGATAGATAGATAGATAGATAGATAGATAGATAGATAGATAGATAGATAATGAAATACTGGGATAGATAGATAATGAAATACTGGGATAGATAGATAATGAAATACTGGGATAGATAGATAATAAAATACTGGAATAGATAGATAATGAAATACTGGGATAGATAGATAATGAAATACTGGGATAGATAGATAATGAAATACTGGGATAGATAGATAATGAAATACTGGGATAGATAGATAATGAAATACTGGGATAGATAGATAATGAAATACTGGGATAGATAGATAGATAGATAGATAGATAGATAGATAGATAGATAGATAGATAGATGAAATACTGGGATAGATAGATAGATAGATAGATAGATAGATAGATAGATAGATAGATAGATAGATAGATGAAATACTGGGATAGATAGATAGATAGATAGATAGATAGATAGATAGATAGATAGATAGATAGATAATGAAATACTGGGATAGATAGACAGATAGATAGATAATGAAATACTGGGATAGATAGATAGATAGATAGATAGATAGATAGATAGATAGATAGATAGATAGATAGATAGATAGATAGATAGATAGATAATGAAATACTGGGATAGATAGATAGATAGATAGATAGATAGATAGATAGATAGATAGATAGATAGATAGATAGATAATGAAATACTGGGATAGATAGATAATGAAATACTGGGATAGACAGATAATAAATTACTGGGATAGACAGATAATAAATTACTGGGATAGATAGATAATGAAATACTGGGATAGATAGATAATGAAATACTGGGATAGATAGATAATGAAATACAGGATGAGTTAGATAATGAAATACTGGGATAGATAGATAATGAAATACTGAGATAGATAGATAATGAAATACTGGGATAGATAGATAATGAAATACTGGGATAGATAGATAGATAGATAGATAGATAGATAGATAGATAGATAGATAGATAGATAGATAGATAATGAAATACTGGGATAGATAGATAGATAGATTGATAATGAAATACTGGGATAGATAGATATATAGATAGATAGATAGATAGATAGATAGATAGATAGATAGATAGATAGATAGATAATGAAATACTGGGATAGATAGATAGATAGATAGATAGATAGATAGATAATGAAATACTGGGATAGATAGATAGATAGTTAGATAGATAGATAGATAGATAGATAGATAGATAGATAGATAGATAATGAAGTACTGGGATAGATAGATAGATAGATAGACAGATATAATGAAATACTGGGATAGATAGATAGATAGATAGATAGATAGATAGATAGATAGATAGATAATGAAATACTGGGATAGATAGACAGATAGATAAATAATGAAATACTGGGATAGATAGATAGATAGATAATGAAATACTGGGATAGATAGATAGATAGATAGATAATGAAATACTGGTATAGATAGATAGATAGATAATGAAATACTGGGATAGATAGATAGATAGATAATGAAATACTGGATAGATAGATAATGAAATACTGGGATAGATAGATAATGAAATACTGGGATAGATAGACAATGAAATACTGGGATAGATAGATACAAATACTGGGATAGATAGATAATGAAATACTGGGATAGATAGATAATGAAATACTGGGATAGATAGATAACGAAATACTGGGATAGATAGATAACGAAATACTGGGATAGATAGATAATGAAATACTGGGATAGATAGATAGATAATGAATACTGGGATAGATAGATAGATAATGAAATACTGGGATAGATAGATAGATAATGAAATACTGGGATAGATAGATAGATAATGAAATACTGGGATAGATAGATAATGAAATACTGGGATAGATAGATAATGAAATACTGGGATAGATAGATAATGAAATACTGGGATAGATAGATAATGAAATACTGGGATAGATAGATAATGAAATACTGGGATAGATAGATAACAAAATACTGGGATAGATAGATAACGAAATACTGGGATAGATAGATAATGAAATACTGGGATAGATAGATAGATAATGAAATACTGGGATAGATAGAT
>JBBBDQ010001249.1:807500-865000 GCA_037127315.1 Ascarosepion bandense | reverse complement strand
GATAATGAAATACTGGGATAGATAGATAGATAGATAGATAGATAGATAGATAGATAGATTGATAGATAGATAGATAGATAGATAGATAGATAGATAGATAGATAATGAAATACTGGGATAGATAGACAGATAGATAGATAATGAAATACTGGGATAGATAGATAGATAGATAGATAGATAGATAGATAGATAGATAGATAGATAGATAGATAGATAGATAGATAATGAAATACTGGGATAGATAGATAGATAGATAGATAGATAGATAGATAGATAGATAGATAGATAATGAAATACTGGGATAGATAGATAGATAGATAGATAGATAGATAGATAGATAGATAGATAGATAATGAAATACTGGGATAGATAGATAGATAGATAGATAGATAGATAGATAGATTCCTCGACTAGTTGTCTTATTCATATTTCCCTTGTCGACATTTCGAAATAATTTTTTTAAAAACTATGATAATTTTTCTTAAAAACAAAACAAAACAACAGAAAAAAATACGATGAAAAATAGTTTGAATTTCTACGATATTCTTTCTTAGAAAGAATACGTATTTATTTATTTATTTATTTAAACCCTATTTTCGACGACTTTAATGAAAAATAACTGAAACAGTGGGTGAACAAATGCTCTATTATTAACAAAATACTATAGGACCTAGAGTCTGTGCGGTATTTGGTATTTGCTGGGTTGTATGTCGATTATTTCCCCCACAAATACAACACTCTATTTTGCAATCGCGCAAAGTGAAGGAATAATTTACAACGGACATTCAACAACAAACAATTTATTATGTGACAAAATAAAATGGTATGTAGAAACCAACAAAATACATGATTCTAAAATTGCCTTTTCGAGAAATATAAACTTGGCAAGAAGTTAATTTTTGTCCAAAAACGTGTATTATGTTTACATTAGCAGAGTCTGTAAATAAGCCTTTCCTACTTACATTCAGTTGGCGGCAGCGTGTCGCGTTGCTGAAAGAAAGTTTCGTCGGCTTTTCTTTTAAGGTCCTTGGAGCGAGGTCACGAACTTTTGGCATGGAAGAAATGACATGGCCGGCAAAGTATACGGTGTCATGCGGACTTAATGGCCTGCTTGGTGACTGCTTGGTGACTATTTTTTTTCTAACTGTGTGTATTATATACATTAATAGGGGATCAACTAATCTTCCTAACATTAGGGTGTGAAAACATTTACTGACCAATCAGATTTATTATTTTACATTTTTGTTTTGGGGCCTAAATATTTTTGTGTTAATTTACTTCCAAGCCTATTTTTCTAGAATGTTTTTATTCTAAGTTTTTAGCTGATTGGTTGAGAAATATAAAAATGTAATCTAAATTCTACTGCTGTTTTGATCCAATTTTTCTAGAATGTTCTATTGTGTTTTCCTGTTGCTTATTTTAATAAAAAAAATATGTATCCCATATACCACCCCCGCAGATTGATAAATATGGAAGTATTTATTAATATGTAATATAAGTTTTAAAATGTTTCGGCCAATGTACCTTTCTTCCAGCTTTTGTGGTGGTGTTTGTCGGTGTATTTGTTGGCGTGGAGGTTGGTTTGGACAATGTGGTATTTTGTGTATTTGTAGAGTGTTCAGTCGTACTTTCCTTTACTGGTAAGTCTAAGTACGCTGGTTTTAGTCTGTCTATGGAGACAGTATCAAATTTGCCTTTTATGGCGAGTTTAAGAAAATATTTGTGGTGTCTTTCAACTACCTGGAAAGGTCCGGAGTAGGTAGGGCACAAAGGTTTTTTGACTGCATCATTTCGAATAAAAACGTATTTGCAGTCGTGAAGGTCTTTTGGTGTGTAGAGTTCTTTAGTTTGTGTTCTTGTGGGTGTGTAAACTAAATCGTTCATTTTGTGTTTAAAATCTTTTACAAAAGTTGTAGTTGGTTGTAAGGAAGTGTTTTTTTTTTCACAAAATTGTCCTGGAAGTGTTAAAGATGTTCCAAAAACCATTTCGGAAGCTGTACATCCCAAGTCTTCTTTGATAACATTCCTTATTGACAATAAAACAAGAGGCAAATTTTCAAACCATGTTCTGGAGTTGTTGTTAGCTGTTAAAGCTGTTTTAAGTTGTCTATGGAATCTTTCGATTAATCCATTTGTGCAGGGGTGATATGCTGTTGTTTTTATATATTTGACTCCCAATAACTTTGTAAATTCATCGAAAAGCGTTGATTGAAATTGGGAGCCTCTGTCTGTTGTTATTACTGAAGGACAACCAAAGACTGCGATCCACTCTCGTAATATGGTTTTAGAGATAGTCTCTGCTGATATATCTCTAAGTGGGACGGCCACAGGCCATCTTGTAAATCTGTCAATGATAGTAAGTATATATTGACAGTCATTTGCTATTGGCAATGGCCCGACAATATCGATGTGTAGGTTTGTGAACCTACCGTCTGGTTTTTTGAATTGTCCTGGAGGAGACTTTGTGTGTCTGTTTGTTTTGCTCTTCTGACAATTCAAGCATGTTTGAGTCCAGTTTTTTATGTCAGTGTGCATATTAGGCCAAACAATACGGTTGCTGATTAATTTTGCGGTTGCTCGGCGTCCAGGGTGTGAAAGGTTGTGGAAATGTGTAAATAACCTTTTTCTTAGTGATGGTGGTATATACGGTCTAGAGTGACCAGTTTTGATATCGCAAAGTATTGTTTTTGTTCCAAATGGAACAGGCTGTTCCTTCAGCTGCAGGGAAGTGTCGTTTAGTTTGTCTAATGTGGCATCTTTTTTTTGTTCATCTGCAATGAGCTCGAAGGTGAGATCTACCGACTCAATAGATTGTATTGTAGAGCGTGAAAGTGTATCTGCCACAATATTGTCTGAACCTTTTATGTATCGGATATCCGAGGTAAATTGTGATATATAGTCCAGTTGTCGAGTATCTCTGGGCGTATATTTCTCGGTATTTACATGTAAGGCGTAAGTAAGTGGTTTGTGGTCAGTGAAAACGGTGAAATCTCGTCCTTCGAGTAAGTGACGAAAGTGCCTTATGGACAAGTAAATTGCCAGTAACTCCCTTGAGAAGGTGCTGTATTTTCGCTGTGCAGTGTTCAATTTCACTGAGAAAAAGGATATTGGTTTTTCCAAGCCATTTTGTTTTTGTTGTAGGACTGCTCCAATTGAGTCTCCTGACGCGTCTGTTGTTAGTGAAAGTGTTGTAGTGTTGTCATTAGAGATGTAGGAGAGCTTGGTAAAATCTGCTAATGCTTTTTTAGCATTGTGAAAAGCAGTTAAAGCTTCTCCTTCAATTTGAATTTTTGCATTTTTATTTTTTTGTTGTTGCAACATGTTTGTTAGCGGGGTTAATATTCTGGAACAACGTGGAATAAATCTACGGTAGTAATTTATCAAACCGAGAAATCGTCGAAGTTGTCGCAGTGATGTTGGTTGTGGGAAATTTTGTATGGCTGTGACTTTTTCTGGGATAGGTGTGATTCTCTGTTCGTCTATCATGTGGCCTAAAAAGTTTAATTTCGAGACAGCAAAATCACATTTGCTTATGTTGATTTTCAAACCGAAATGTGCTAGTCTCTCGAAAACTTGTAATAAATGGTCTTTATGTTCCTTGATGTCATTGCTAGCAATGAGGACATCGTCGATATAAGCAAAAGCAAATGGTAACCCTCTCAATACCTCGTCAATGAGTCTCTGGAAAGTTTGGGCAGCATTACGTAGTCCAAATGGCATTCTGGTGAATTCGAAAAGTCCAAAAGGAGTTGTAATTGCTGTTTTTTCTATGTCTTCTTCGGCTACTGGAATTTGGTAGTAAGCTTTAACCAAATCTAGTTTTGTGAAGATTCTGGTTCCTTGCAAGCCCATGGCGAAATCGTGTAGATGTGGGATTGGATACCTATCAGGAACTGTTTTTGCGTTGAGGTTCCTGAAATCCCCACAAGGTCGCCATGCACCTGCTTCTGGCTTCTGGACCATATGTAGCGGTGAGGAGTATGGACTACTAGAAGGACGTATAATGCCTAATTGTAACATGTGCTGAAATTCGTCTTTTGCTACTTTATATTTCTCTGGATGCAATCTGCGTGGTGCTGCATGTGTGGGTGGTCCAGAGGTTGTGATATAATGTTTGGCTGTGTGACGAACTTCATCAGAATGTTTAAAGGGCGTAGTAAGAGTTGGAAATTTTGTAATCAACTCTTGTAGTCCATTCGCATCTGGTAGTGCCGCACAGATTCCTGTTGACTTGTAGATTGAGGTGATTCCCTTTGCTGTTAGGTCTGTGTTGCAATCGACGAGAGATTGCCTAGCCATGTTCACGGAAACGTTGAAATGGGACAAAAAATCAGCTCCAAGAATCGGTGTTTTTACTTGGGCTATTGTGAAGATCCACGGAAAAGGTCGGCGTAAACCCAAATTGAGCGTCAGTGCTATCTCTCCGTAGGTGTCAATTCTTGATCCATTTGCTGCTTGCAGTGTGAATGAAGATAGTTGGTGTTTTCTTCTGGGATCCGGTAAAATAACGCTGATTTGTGCGCCGGTGTCGACTAAAAATAAATATCCGGTATTTTTGTCTCGGATGTAAAATAGACGACTTCCTTGTTTTATACCAGCAGCTAATGTCGTCTTTACTTGCTGCCGGTGTAACCGTTTCCCTGGTTTTGTGTTGAAGTGTGTGAGGTCGAATTGAAGTTGCATGGTTTTATGCACTTCCTTGCTTCACATCCAAATTTGAAATGATACCAACAGGTATCATAGGTGCGTCGCTCTCTAGAAAATGAGCTCGATCTACTTCGACTTCTGCGTCGTGAGGAGGTTCTGTAAGGACGGGAACGTTCGGATGTTTGAAACTTCACCAAACTTTGAACCTGCAGAGTTAGATTTGCCATGTCCTGCAGCAGTTCAGTATACCTGTCTGGCGTGGTTGTTTGTGATGTTGTGTTTCTTGGTGTTGGTGTATTCCTTTGTGTTGCGTCATTTGTTGGGTTGTAAGATGTGGCGTAAACGCTCTGGTTTTGGTTATTGTCGTGTATTTTATCAGCTATTTCCGACAATCCATCCAGGTCTAAATCCTCAGGGAGTGATGCGAGTATCTGTGTTGTATGAGTGTGGAGTTTGTCTGTCCATAGTTTTTTTAACACCGTTTCAGACATGGTGCTGCTTCCCAACAAAGATTTCATTTTCCTCAAGAGTTGTGAGGGTGTCATATGTCCAAGGGTCAAATTGTAAAATAAATCATGTAATTTTTTCGCATCCGATGTACCCATACGTCTTATAATGCCGTTCTTTAGTATATCATATGGTTTGTCCTCAGGCATATGGTCTAGCAAATCGACCACTTCTGCCGCCACGTCGGTGGGAAGTTTTTCCACGACGTATGCATACTTTGAGGTTTGCGCTGTAATTTTTTTGGCGCTAAAAAGTGCATTTAGCTGAGAAAACCATACTGGTATGTTAGTTGGGTTGTAGCTGGGAATGCTGGCTGACATTGTTGCTGTTGTGGGTTCAATGTCGTTGTTTTCCATCTTTTACGCGTTGTGGTAATTTTGTGTTGTTTTCTAATATGAGAGCTTTTTGTGTTACGTGCTTTCACTAGTCGGAAGGTCACCAATTTTGTGGGGGATTTGGTATTTGCTGGGTTGTATGTTGATTATTTCCCCCACAAATACAACACTCTATTTTGCAATCGCGCAAAGTGAAGGAATAATTTACAACGGACATTCAACAACAAACAATTTATTATGTGACAAAATAAAATGGTATGTAGAAACCAACAAAATACATGATTCTAAAATTGCCTTTTCGAGAAATATAAACTTGGCAAGAAGTTAATTTTTGTCCAAAAACGTGTATTATGTTTACATTAGCAGAGTCTGTAAATAAGCCTTTCCTACTTACATTCAGTTGGCGGCAGCGTGTCGCGTTGCTGAAAGAAAGTTTCGTCGGCTTTTCTTTTAAGGTCCTTGGAGCGAGGTCACGAACTTTTGGCATGGAAGAAATGACATGGCCGGCAAAGTATACGGTGTCATGCGGACTTAATGGCCTGCTTGGTGACTGCTTGGTGACTATTTTTTTCTAACTGTGTGTATTATATACATTAATAGAGGATCAACTAATCTTCCTAACATTAGGGTGTGAAAACATTTACTGACCAATCAGATTTATTATTTTACATTTTTGTTTTGGGGCCTAAATATTTTTGTGTTAATTTACTTCCAAGCCTATTTTTCTAGAATGTTTTTATTCTAAGTTTTTAGCTGATTGGTTGAGAAATATAAAAATGTAATCTAAATTCTACTGCTGTTTTGATCCAATTTTTCTAGAATGTTCTATTGTGTTTTCCTGTTGCTTATTTTAATAAAAAAAATATGTATCCCATAAGTCCAAGCCCTAAGACTCTAGAGTCTAGGCCCTAAGAGTATTTTAGGGGAGTGATGTTTTCTTTTGTTGAGTGGCTGTTACGTCCAAGTATTTTTTTTTTGCTTTGTTTTTTTAACCAGCGTCATTCTCTTTGACTTCCAATCGCGTCTCTGTCAACTGTCATTTAGAAGAAGGAAAATTCCGAACAACCCGCAACTCAAGGTGTTAATCGTGCCGATGAGTGAATGGCTACTGCGTTATGAGGTCATAAACGACCCCCTACAGGCTTCGGAAGCCTGTTTGTAAAAGACCGTTACCGAACGTGCCGGGCAACTTTGGATGGACATTTGGACCCGTGCGTCACTAGTGGGAATAGAATTACAAATAATAGAAATAAAAAGTCTAGTATGGCTCTTCCAGTGGATAAAGAAGGGAGACCGTCCTTCAGGAGGGAACCTACCCGAGGTTGAAAAATCTGCCATAGGAACAAACTCGTACACAAAGAATGAATCTTCAGGCTCCAACAACCAGGATAATCCTAATGATGGCTCTGAAAATTCTCCATCTAGATCCATAGTCGTATATTTTATATTTATGACTGCATTTCATGAAGCGTTACTCAAAACTCAACAAAACATCACTCGCCAAACATATGACATTTGGCGAGAAAAGGTTAGACAAACAAGTTACAAATAGAAAGTTCATTGACGAAAATAATTTAGCCAATGTACGGAGGTACATCATGCGAAATAACCGATTGACAATTAATGAGATAAAAGGAATTGCTATCAGAATAGACGGATCAACAAAACATGATAAGGAACAGAAAAAAAGTAGTAACATCACACAAGCCACAGGTCATAATGTAGAAACCGAGATGCATACACATCACTGTGAAGATAATACTGAAAGTTTAGAAGTGTTGGAAAGGTGTGATCTGAGTCAGTTACAAGATGCCAATAAAACGAGTTCAAAACACATTGAACAGAATTATTTTACCTAAAACAACAACAGTATACAAGAAGCCAAGGAAGAAATCAAGAGCTATAAAAGTCAGATATAAAATATTGCAATGGAGGAACGAGAACAACTCCCAAAATTACAACCAACAAAGCATAACCTCTAAACGATTAAGCTCTACAATGCAGCACTCAAATTAATTTTGGATGAAGAAGACACTTATATAAACCTCAATGAAGCAATATATGCATCAGCAATAGCAGCAACAAAAAAATTAAACACCAAATTAAAAACAAGGCAGTCTCGCAGACATGGAGATCCACCTTGGAAAAGAAAAATAGAAAAAAATTGAACAACTTAGAAGTGAATTATCAGTACTCGATGAACTGACAAGAAGAATAAATATAAGAACTAGAAAAGAAGAGTCGAAAGAAAATACAATATTAGAAATGAAAATGAAGTCCTATCAACTAAGGAAAAAATAAAGCAAACAATACAACTGAAGGCTCAAATAATAAGACACTATGAGAAAAGATCAATATTCTACAGACAAAACAAGATTTTTCAAACTGATGCAACAAAAAAAAAAAAAAATTACAGAGAAATAGGTAAAAAAAGAATTGAAGTGAGAGCCCCACCTCACAAAAAAAAAAAAAAGGAAGAAATTATATAGTTCTAGGAAAAAATATGGACTTGCTCTAAATAACATAACAAAGAAGCAGATTGAATTGCGCAATAGATAGAACGAATGAAAAATAAACCAGAACAGACATGGGGTGGAATCACAGAAGAGAATGTTAAATGTGCATTGAAAAAAGCACACAATTGGAAATTTCCAGGAATAGGTAAAATTCCCAACTTTTGGCTATATTATTTAAATACAACACATTAAAAATTAACTAAAGAACTTCAAAAAATGGTTAACGATCCCACTAAAATTCCTGCATTGATGACCAAAGGAATTACATTTCTTCTACCCAAGAATAGTGACACAAACAACCCGAAAAACTACAGACCAATTACATGCCTTCCGACAATATACAAACTATTAACATCTATTTTAACATATTTCTTGGAAAGAAATTACATACTACCGATTGAGCAAAAAGGGTGCAAACCTGGCTGTTACGGATGTAAAGACCAATTACTTATTAAAAGGATAATTTTGAAAAACTGTTTCAATGCAAAGAAAAATCTTAGATTATCGTAAGGCATTCGATAGTGTACCACATTCCTGGATCTTTAAGATTTTAAATATGTACAAGAAATCACCCGCCATCATCAATTTCATCAAACAATGTATGTCGATATAGCATTAACCAGTGCATGTCTATATGGAAAACAACCCTTTAATTCAATCATATAAATGGAACCTATAGGTCTGGTGAAATAAACATCAACGTAGGTATATTTCAAGGTGACTCTTTGTTTCCCTTATTATTTTGCATATCATTAATAGCATTAACCAGTCAACTTAACAAGACAGAATGTGGTTATAAAATAGCTCAAAAGAAAATAAACCATCTATTTTACATGGATGACTTAAATTTGTATGCTAAATATGAGATGGAAGGTCTTCTGCAAACTGTAAAATGCTTCAGTGAAGACATTGGAATGAAATTCAATTTGAATAAATGTACTAAAACTACAGTTTTACGAGCATCACTACAGCAAACATCCTCAATTAGCTTAGACCCTGCTGTAACAATAAAAGACTTAGAGCAAGAAGAAGCTGATAAGTATCTAGGTGTAAATGAGTGAAATAATTCATCATAAAAAATGAAAGAAATAGTGCGTAAAGAGTATTATAGAAGGCTACAACTGATATTAAAAAATGAATTGAAGTCTTAGAAGAGAATTATGGCCATTAATAACATTGCCATCCCAATGGTCCAATATAGCTTCATCTTGAACTGAATTTCTTGAACTGAAATCAGATGAATGGATTCTAAGACAAGAAACTCCTTTCTAAAAATACGATGCATCATCCGAAGGCTGATGTAGACCGCCTATACATACCCCATAAAGAAGAAGGAAGAGGTCTTATTCAGCTAGACTTGTCATACAAGACAACAACTATTGGCTTACTAACATACATAGAACTGGATAGGACTGGATGATACAATTAGTCAAACAACATGAAAACAGAAGGAAAAAGATATTCAATAATGAAAGAAAACAGTAAATACAAACAAGATTTACATTTAGTAGATTCTGTAGAAAAGCAAAACAGAAGCTAAGAACCAACTATTGCAACAAAAATATGAAAAAGAAAGCCAAGAATAGAGCTCTTGAACAGATGAAACAACGCTAGCAAGACAAACCGCTGTATGGCCAATATCCAGAACGTGCTAATAAACCCAATGTTGATAAAATTAATACACATCGATAGTTACGTGCATCTGGATTAAAGTCTGAAACTGAAGGCTTTATTCTTGCTGCGCAAGACCAAAGGCTTTTCACTAGGAACTTTCAGGCAAATATTGTACATAATAATGTGGATCCAAAATTCAGGTTCTGTGATAAATACCATGAAACAATAGACCATCTAATCTCAGGATGTTCTGTACTTGCCTCAAATGAATATAAAAATCGTCACGATAGAGTAGGGCAATATTTACACTGGACAATGTGCAAACACTATGGAAAATATGTAAACAAACACTGGTATGAAAATCACCCAGCACAGGTTACAGAAATATAAGATGTCACCATTCCATGGGATTACAACATCTATACAGACAGAAAAATTGAAGCAAACAGGCCAGACATTATTGTTAAAAACCAGAAGGAGAAAACTTGCTTATTTATTGATATGGCTTCTCCAGCGGATTGTAACATAGCAACCAAGGAATTTGAAAAACTGTCAAAATATAAAGACCTGGAATTTGAAATAGAAAAAAATGTGGAATGTGAAAACAAGTATCGTACCAGTGATAGTGGATGCACTTGGAAAGATAAAAAATGGAACAAAACAACACATTGAAAGAATCCCTGGAAACCCCAGCTTAAGTACAACCCACACACTAAGGAGAGCTTTGTCTATGTAACGCTAGGGATGTTAGAGAGATATGAAAAAACATGAAATTGAGTCATAGCAACACACCACTACCTGACTTAAGTCTTTGTGGGGTTTGATACATTGACACCCACACACGCACATACATGGTGATTCAGCGTTCACGTGATAACTTAGTTTCCCGCATAAACGAATGCCAATAAAAGCGGGGAACGTCACGTGGTACGCTAGTTAGGATTTTGTCCCGGACAAGAGCAGACATGTTTCTCTAACTCACACAAACATACGCGCACTAATTGCGGGTAGCAATTAGGGGCGCAATTTTTTATTTCTCACTAGGGAAAGAACTTCTCTTTCCTTAATTTTACTTACTTATGCATGTTCTCAACCCTATGTAACATTTGTTAATATATTGTTTTTTCTGGTTACTTTCGCCTTACTCGTTCTTTCTTATTGTCTGTTTTATTTCATCACCCATGTTACGTCGAGTCGATTCGTTAAACTTAAATTAGTAATGGACGCTTCGTCCTCTACAAATGGTGACCACGACGTGATGTCGATTCGACGTAATTCAGTCCAGCATCGTTGGAAATGAGACTCAGCATTCTTCTTCGTCTATCAACAAGAACTACTATTCAACGTCGTTAGCTCCTAACTTTTTCCACAGGACTCTACATAATATGGCGACCACACATAGAACTCTGCACAGTTTAACAATGGCACACTAGACAGCACAACTGTCATCTCTCTCTCTCCCAGGTTTTCCAGAAAAAGAGTGGCACAACGCCGATTTAAAGACGTTTTTCAACATTCAACGCAATGTCACTCAACCAGAACTCTAAGGAGATCGACAAGCCGAATTATTTATACTGGAGAACTGAGACCTCCAAAGAAAATTCGACATTAAACCCAGATATCTCTTTAGTTCTCTCAAACACGCGTCGACACTCGGTATCAACACAAGCTTCAATCGATCACTTTGCAAATCAAAGTTTATTCCCAACTGTTAATTCTTCTAACGCCAACATAAATCCACACGCACAGCAAAACACGGAAACTCTTACAAACGCAAGCAACTCAACGTGGAGCATTGGAATAAATTAGAAGATTTTTAACAGCCATATCAACCACCGAGAATTTTCCAGAGCATGCCACATCCTGGCACTCTGACAGGGTTACACTGCTGCAAAATCCCTAGTCACGCGCACCGCATTTCAGACTCTTTTTCTCTTCAGCCTACGAGAGACAACCAAAAAATTCACCTTTCACAAATTCACTCGTAATTAATGACGCCTTACAAACTTTAACTCAAGTGAGACCGATTTTCTCTACATGTACATTGGTCAACGTAAAATTTTTTCTCACTCTTCCATTTCACCATGTGCTTTTCGAGGATCCAATATGGCGGACCATCAGTCTAAACAGTCATACGTTCCAGCAACCTTCCCCCACACCTATGAGCCACGTCCGTGCCACCCACCTTTTTTTTCAGCAACCAGCCTTTTCTGTCATTTTTGGCATACTACTACTACCAGCATCATCATCAACGTAATCAAACCAACATATTCACGGACATATTGAAAAAAAGTATTTTTAATATTTGTTTCAATCTAAGGGGGGTATTTGTGGGGTTTGATACATTGACACACGCACACATACATGGTGATTCAGCGTTCACGTGATAACTTAGTTTCCCGCGTAAACGAATGCCAATAAAAGCGGGGAACGTCACGTGGTACGCTAGTTAGGATTTTGTCCCGGACAAGAGCAGACATGTTTCTCTAACTCACACAAACACACGCGCACTAATTGCGGGTAGCAATTAGGGGCGCAATTTTTTTATTTCTCACTAGGGAAAGAACTTCTCGTTCCTTAATTTTACTTACTTATGCATGTTCTCAACCCTATGTAACATTTGTTAATATATTGTTTTTTCTGGTTACTTTCGCCTTTTTGTTCTTTCTTAAATCCTGCTTTAAATCATGACCCCATGTTACGTCGAGTCGACTCGTAAATCTAAATTAGTAATGGACGCTTCGTCTTCTACATGTTCCTGCAGACTTGGTAGGAAGTACAACCATTGCATAAATCGATTTATAATGAAAAATGATATAATAACATTTACATTCTCTATGGCAGTGGTTCCCAAACTTTTTTGCTGTCATTTTCCCCTACACCCAGTTCAACCATCCAGATTTCCCCTTCATGTTTATGAGAGAAAGAGCAGTTAAAACACACTGAGACGATTTACTAATTTATTTTTCAAATGTACAAATATACTGAGAAACTTATAGTTACAGAGTAAAATGGATATAGAGCAGTTAGTAACAACTAAGCATAGCCATAGAGAGCGGTTAGTAACAAATAAAAGGACTTTGGTTTGCAATAATCTCTCTCTCTCTCTCTCTCTCTCTCTCTCTCTCTCTCTCTCTCTCTCTCTCAGACATGAGAAAATCCATCTGAGATTCTTTTTATTTAGTAGGTCGTATAATTATTTCCCCACCCTTGGTAGTTTCAAGTTTCTCCCCAGGGGGAAATTTCCTTTAATTTGGGAATCGCTGCTGTACGGCTATTCTGTCACCATGTACCGAAAAATAAAAAACAAAGAAGTTACTTCTGACAATACTCGAACACCATCTTACACTGATAAACTTTTTTTTTAACCCATTATGTCTTTATTATTAGTTATTTAATTTAATTCATTTGTAGTAATCGATTTTTTTCTGAAATGATGCATTTTCATTACATTATTCGAACTATTGTCTTCTTTGTTGTAATTTTTAGACGTTTCGGCCGTTGTATGCTCCAGCCTTCATCAGGTGATAGGGCTTTCAAACCGAACCCTTTATTACAACCACTGGGGTGTATCATTCTCATTCCTTGTGCGAATAATATCCGATTAATGTAAAAAATAGTGTAAAATACTACCTCATCTCAGAAGTATAGACAAACTGCATTTTTATTATTTTTTTCATTACCTAATTTAAAGATATATGGAAACCAAAAAATAAAAAAGAAATACTGACTTAATAAGCGTAGTAAAGAATATAATAAAAATGCTTTTATCTAAGAAATTTATACAAATTGCACAAAGATTACTTCTACTACTGTTACTACTACAACATAAACAAACATGGTGGGAAGTAGATGAAAATATATGTAGTTTTCTGTACTGTCTAAGTTTAAGTTTGCTTAGCTGGTTGATATTTGTAGTTAAACTGGTTAAAGCTTCATACATGTAAGATGGGTTCCAAAAGATATGGGATAAATGTTCAAGTTTTGTCAGGGGTCACTTTGTTTCTGATCCCTGCTATTGTTTGCTTGGTGATTGCAGAATGTGAAATAAACCTAACCTGAGTGTGGCTATCGTTGCAGAAGCGAAAGAATGGGTGACCTGGAAGGCAAAACTGTAGCCGTTGTCATTACTACTGTAGGGTTAGTCATTTCTTAGCTTTGGCAATCATAAATTCAGGTAAAAAAGAATACATTTGACTTTGGGTAAATAAATGTACAATTTATTTACATATGTACAAAATATGAACTGCTATCTGTTGCTGCCGTGAAGGAGAGGGAGAAAGAAATGAAAAAGAGAAGGCGAAAGAGTGTCGGTTGCTGTCAGCTAATGCTCTACGCCAATGGCGGCGTTAAGTGGTAAGGGGAATTCGTCGCTCGACTCCGAAGTTATGTCTCTGTATGCCTCTGTCTATGTTTGATTCATGCGTTTTTTTTTTATAACAAGACTAAAGTTCGCATAGACTTGTTACTTTTCATCGTTTTTTCTTCTTTCATGGGTTATCTTTTCAGTCAGTAGGCTATTTCTTTTTCTGTTGGTTAATATATTTTTTAACATCGGCTCGCTACATGAGTAATGAAAAATAAATGTTTTGTTATCGGAAGATATGCGCAGAACTCAAATCTGTTATTCTACTTTGGTCGTCGAGTAGTCAAAATCAGGTTAAACAGAAGAGTGTAAGAAACATGACACTATAAAAAAAAATTGAAAGCACCAAAACGATAAGCACCTCCCCACCACCCAAAAATAATGGAAATATTCTTCAGGTTCAGGCAATTGCTGTTAAACCAGGATTTGTACTGTGTCCACTGACTCATGTTTAACAATTCAAAATTTAATATAAAAAATATCTATCTATCTATCTATCTATCTATCTATCTATCTATCTATTTGAACATTATTTCTAATCGATACTTGTATTTGAGTACATATTCTGTTTTTAATTAAACAGTATATATAGATCATAGCCAGGAATAAGCATAGCTTAAATTTCAATTTTACTAAAAACTAAAAAACAACTGGTTTCGTCACAACCTTATCAAGTTTATTTCTGGGAACAGAAGACATGTAAAATAAAAGATGATTAACAGGAGCGAGAAAAAATGCAAGGAAAACTAGAGTCCAATAACATTCAAACCCAGCAAGCAGTCCCTCTGTTTACAGAGGGAAGGCTTGTGGGATTTGATGTATAAAGACTCTAGAACCTTTAAATACTAGAAAGAATGGGACCTTGATAAAATAGAGAAAGAGTCACCATTCAACGCAAAAACACAATTTCTGCCGTTTATAACATGTGCAAAGGACAACCCGGATTTATTAACTAGTTGGTGACTGCTAGCAGCCAGATTCGAAATTCTAAGAGATAAATGTTTTATTTTAAAATCCAAACGCTGAGATGTACTCCCTATATAGTCGTGTTCACAATTACATTCATATTTGTAAATTACAGAATTAACATGATGAGGGGGATGGCATCCTTACGAATGGAAGAAAGAACTGGTCAAGTACCAAATACTACTCGAACATTAACAGAAAAATAACATTTGCTAATAGACAGCGAAACCCGCCTAGCTAAAAAAAACTTACCCTCTGAAGGGGAGACGCAAATAAACCGGACATTTTTTTAACAAAATGCGGCTTAACCCTGTGAAAATTATTGAGGACATCACAAATAACAGAATCCAAAACGTCCAAAGGATATTCATTTTTAGAAAGTGTCATCTTAATAAAATCCATTTCACCACAGAGGAAGGAATCGGAACAAATCTTAAGAGCTCTTTAAGTCAGGGTCTTAATCAAAGTAATTTTACGTTGTTGGGGACAAAAAGAATTCCAATGTGTATATAGTCCCGAAAAAGTAGCCTTCCTAAATACGAAAGTCAAAAACTTGTCACATGAATGAAAACAATGGAGGGCCGTTTTAAAGGACTTAAATTATATACCTATTTGCATATAAAACCTTTACTTGCACACCTGCTTGTTTGTAACTACGTAAATACTTACATGTATATTCACCCACATGTACATATTAAAGTAAAATACCTGGACACACACACACACACACACACACACACACATTATCATTATTTACATCACGTCATATACTCTTCTCTTGTTAAATTGATTGTTTACTTTGTTTTATATAAAAAAGGATCTGGCATAATCTCGCGCTTTCATTTCTTTTTTCTGTGCTCAACCGCAAATTTCTGGAAAGGTAAGGCTTTCATTGGTTCAAAGAAATGTTATGGTTTATAAAATGGCGAGTGTTCTAAAAATAGAAAAAGAAAGACACACTGACGCCAAGAATTCAAAATTGGGCGGCAAAACAAGTTAACAGTTTCTTTTGGTAGGAGTAAGAAGTAGGAGATTTGAAAAGAGGAAGAGGCTAGTCAGTTGACGACTAGAGTCCAGAAGGGATAGGCGCGTTTACTACTATGATCCCAGCGTGAAGAGAATTTAGCTAGTCTGCTCCTGTATCCACACACAAAATTTAACGATTGTAACTTGATGTAAAAACCTAAAGTTTTATACCAAAAATAAACATCATTAATTCAAGTTTGTGTTATCTTCTAATTATACAAAACCGTCAACACAACAGTGGTAACCACGACATACGAACAGAAAGCAACCTCATATACAAAATATATATACACATATAAAAGGATAAATGGAGCAGACAGGAGAGGAAACGACCCATCAAGTCAATATCAAGGCACCGGAATTCATGGAAACTGCGGTAAATGGATGGTTTACGATATTAGAAGCCCAGTTTCACTTGCGGAATGTGATAGCGCCGAAAACAAAATTTTACACAGTGATATCGTCGTTACCAGCCGAAGAAGTGGGTAAACTACCAAATGCTACCCTAAAAATTAATGTCAGCTACGACTATTTCAGGACGACCGTCGACATATTTGCACGAAATGCTATCCGTAGCTAAACGGATAGGTATTCGCGACGACATTGTGCGACACAAATTCCTGCAGACATTACCGTCAACAAAAGCTCCAGTAATAGCCTCGCAAAAAGATTTAAACCATACCCAACTTGGCAGGTTAGCAGATGAACTGATGCCATTATTGAATAACGATAAGGCATTTGTTGTTCAGCGACCCTTATCTGCTAAAAATAACTCACAAACAAATTATAAAGGAAAATACAGCCAAGACACTTGGCTCCACTAAATGTCAGGCCATATCGGAATAACCAACGGACAAAAATTTGCAGAGCGCATATTTATTTCGCCAATGAAGCAAGAACATGTAAACCTTGGTGTAAATGGCCCAAAAAGAACAATCTACAAATGTTGCCTAGTTCCAGACAAGCAACACCTACGGGAAGTGATTCGGAAAACTAATAGGGCGAACAAGTTCAGTCCCACGGGGTTCGCCGCTATTAGAAATTACTGCAAAATTAGGGGCTACCAAATTAAAATTAATTGTAGATACTGGCGCAAGTATCTCAATATTACCAACTTCTGCAGTAAATGGTATTACATTACAACCGAATCACATATCACTATCCACTGAAAATGGGGAGAAAATAAAATGCTACGGACAAGCGAGTTTGGAAATTGGAATACCCAGTTTAAGGAGATCTTTTACTTGGAAATTCGTGATCGCTGATATCACCAACCCACTCCTTGGACTGGATTTCCTTAACAAGTTTGGTCTAATAGTAGACTGCAGTAACAAAACCATTTACGATCCTACAACAACCCAGAGAAAGAGTTTAAAAATATCTGCATCAACGGTGAATCTAGTCGTAAATGAAACTGAGCCCCCGTCATTCATACGGAACATGATTAAAGAAAAATATCCGAACCTAATCACACCACATAAGAACAGTAACAAAAAATACTGAGGCGTCTACCACAGAATTGACACAGGAAGCCATGCACCAGTATTTGCAAAACCCAGGCGGCTTAATGTAGAAAAACTGGAAGCCGCGCGTAGCGAATTTAAAACCCTACAAAAAGACGGAGTGATCTCCCTTTCCAAAAGTGAGTGGTCTAGCCCATTACATATAGTATCTAAACAAAGCAGAGGATTTAGATGTTGTGGAGACTATCGTTCTCTCAATAGCATAACCAAGAGTGACAGGTATCCTATACCAAATATAAATTCATTTTCAGCAACACTTGCGAACAAACAACGAATCTTCAAAATCGATTTGATTTCAGCCTACCACCAAATTAAAATGCATCCGGATGATGTAGCAAAAACTGCTCTCACCACCCCATTTGGTCTTTATGAATATAATTATATGCCGTTTGGATTAAAAATGCGTCAGCTACATTGCAACGGTATATGGACAAAATTTTTGAAGACATTGATTGTGTTTTTATATATATTGATGACATTTTAATTTTCAGCAATGATGAGATTTCTCATAAAAAAGACATTGAAACTGTTTTTAATATTTTAAATGAACACAATTTAAAAATTTCAGCCACAAAATCTGTTTTCAATGTGACTTCCCTAGATTTCTTAGGCTTTCATATTAGCGCAGATGGCATTAAACCTACAACTAGTAACATAGAAGAATTAAAATCTTTTTCTTACCCTAAGGACGCAAAAGAGCCACGCAGATTTCTTGGAATGGTAGGATTTTATAGAAAATACCAAATTTTTCAGAGATAGTCTTACCCCTATCTGAGAGAATGAGGTTATCCCCTAAAGGCTCGTTCACATTAGATGAATCTGAACGTCAATCTTTCAATTCTATAATTAAGGAACTTAATGATACACCCTCATTAGCTCACCCTGAACCTAACTGTACAAAGTATCAATTAGTCACTGACAGTAGTAATTATGCTGTTGGTGCGGCATTGCACCAAATGGTAGAAGGAAATCCAATACCGATCGGATTTTTCTCTAAAAAATTAACACAAACACAAATGAGATATTCTACATTCGATCACGAACTTTTAGCAGCTTATTTGTCAGTGCTGCACTTCCGTCACCTCATAGAAGGTCGCCAAGTGCTACTTTTAACTGACCATAAGCCATTGTGTGGTGCATTTTATAGTTTAAACCCCGCTAAATCAGACAGACAACAACAACAATTAGCTATCCTGACAGAATTTATTTCAGATATTGAACATGTAAAAGGTAGTCAGAATATAGTTGCTGATTGTCTATCCCGACCAACTCTTGTTGTACAAATAGATGCGTGTGATTTACCTGCACTCGCAGAAGCACAGGCATCTGATACAGAAATTCAATCTTTCCAGGACTTAAAAAAATTCATCATACCTGGAGATAACCAATTTATATGGCGTGACTTATCAACGTCTTACCCCAGACCTTTTGTTCCATCTAAATTGCGCGAGTCCATATTCTATAGTATCCATTCCATAAATCCCTCTGGCATTAAATCATCCATTAAGATGATTAAAGCTAGATATTACTGGCCAAACATGGATAAATCAATCAAAGACTTTTGTGCATCATGCACAACCTGCCAACAGGCAAAGGTCTACAACCATACAAAATCACCTATACAGACATTAGAAATACCATCAGCTAGATTTCACACAGTCCACATAGATATAGTAGGACCACTCCCACCAGCAAAAAGCCCAAATAGCAGGTACATCAGCCCATATAGATATATCCTCACATATATTGACCGCACAACTCGTTGGGTAGAAGCACAACCCATCAGCGAAATCACTGTAGCCAGTGTAGCTGAGGCCTTTATAAACACGTGGGTCACACGTTGGGGTGTCCCGCTGCATGTTATAACCGACAGAGGCCGACAATTTGAAAGTGAGTTGTTTAGTGAAGTAGCAAAAATAATTGTTTTTTATAGACAACATACGGCAGCTTATCATCCTCGATGTAATGGTTTGATTGAGAGAATGCACAGGAACATTAAAACTGCTATTATAGCACGAAAAGAGTCCTGGCTCTCAGCTCTTCCAATAGTACTTCTTGGGATTCACAGTATGCCCAATAGCTCTGATTTTTTCTCTTTTTTATGCTGTTACAGGCACACAATGTTTGCTACCACAGCTACTAATAGATAGCACAAGCGAGGAGGCTATAACTCAAAAGTTCACAAGAGATTTACATAAAACCATGTCACAAATTGATATGAGAGCCTTCAGCAAAAGAGTTAAGTCTTTAAGAAGATTCTCCGATGATAAATACAAAATCTCGTTCAGGTCGAAAAGTTTCGTGGAAGAAATATAACGAGTACTATTATTATTAGTACACTCCGTTCTAAAGGGGGAACTTCTGTTATGGTTTATAAAATGGCGAGTGTTCTAAAAATAGAAAAAGACAGACACACTGACGCCAAGAATTCAAAATTGGGCGGAAAAACAAGTTAACAGTTTCTTTTGGTAGGAGTAAGAAGTAGGAGTAAGAGTAGGAGTAAAAAGTAGGAGATTTGAAAAGAGGAAGAGGCTAGTCAGTTGACGACTAGAGTCCAGAAGGGATAGGCGCGTTTACTACTATGATCCCAGCGTGAAGAGAATTTAGCTAGTCTGCTCCTGTATCCACACACAAAATTTAACGGTTGTAACTTGATGTAAAAACCTAAAGTTTTATACCAAAAATAAACATCATTAATTCAAGTTTGTGTTATCTTCTAATTATACTTAACCAGGCAACACAACAGAAAATTTTACATAGGGACACGAATTTCTTTCCGTCTTTTTTCCTCGGCACATCTAAATTTGAAATGAGTGGGTAAATGAAACTATTTATTCATTATGCACTACAAATTCACTGCTTTTTCTTATTTTGTCACTAAACAACAAATCACATGCCTCTATCGTATTGACACAAAAAAAGAAAGAAAAAAAAGAATCTTCTGGCTCTTTCTGTTTCGAATTACGACCAATTCAGACGAGTCGTCAAAAACAGACGTTAAATTGTCTTTATCAGGATACCAGAAAATATATTTTATTCAAGTTACAGTGACTTCACTTTCACATTTTTTCAAATAAGTTAAAAGCCTAAACGCCTCTCTTTGTTTGTAACCGTTTATTGTATATTGGATAATACAATGTGTAGGGGATTTTTAGGTCCTTTACGATTTATATTACGGTTCGTCCAAACATACGATTCAAGAAAATAAAGACAACAACTCCAATTTGTAACCAATAAATATATATGTATATTCAATAAAATACAACCATAAACAAATAAAGTATGTAATATTAGTACACATAAGAATAAGAGGAAAAAGTTGTTCCCCTTTGACTGCTTGTTGATCAAAGTCAACTCAGTGAGGAAAGTTTTTTCTTGCGCTGAAAAGATTTTTTTATAAATCTTAGGTTTTCATGTAAGAAGGAATAAGATGAAGAATACAATTATTTTGAATGTGATTGTATATAACACAAATTTTGGTCAAAAGTTCACAAGAAGTTCTTGGCGAAAATGTTCAGATAGAAAATTGTGATTATAAAGTTCTGTGTCTGTGTGTGCGTTAAAAAGTTGTTTCAGTAGACTTACGTGGATTCCTTTCGCAGCCTGGTGCCTACCAACTTGCGAAAAAAGTAACCGAATATAAAGAGATACAGAGGCTCCAGAATGAAGCGCGGGAAAAACTGATTTTACATTAAAAATATGTGATTGGCTAAAAATTAACCAATCACTACACACATTTAAAACAACTGCTTCAGAGTCGACAGATTCAAAGGCGACTGCGATTGCTAAATTGTCCTATACAAAAACAGTAGTGATTTATAAGCCAATCGCAGAGGAGTAAATGACTTGGAGTAAATGTGGGTAAGAAAAACATAGCAACCCCTACACAATATTTCCTAATGTTAATATCGTGTTGTGTCTCGATCTTTCCTTGTCCTGTTAATATTCACCGGAGCAAACTTTCCTTAGAAATCACCATAAAGTTTGTCACTTAGCTGATTGGTATTAACCTCAGCACCCCGACTCCACAGTTTTGCGGACGAACCTTCCAGCAATCACTTCTTCCACTCGCCAAGGGATATTTGCAATTATAGCTACTACTCCAAAAAAGCGATAACTAAGATTTTAAATGAAATTGTTTTAAAATGAAAAATCTATCTTGAAGTTTTAATTCAAAAGTAAAATATTAAATTTCGCATTCCCAGTATGCAAAATACTTTGCTGGTGCATTTCAAACTGAATTTATGCCGACTGCAATCAATGCACACACACACACACACACACACACACACACACACACACACACACACACACACACACACACACGCGTGTATTTATTATTGTGTAATCTCACTGCATATATATATGTTCATATTTAATAGGATACTGAAATCCTGACAGAGATTAAAGTTACCAATTTGATAAATGGAAATATTGCATGAAAAGAGGAGAGAGATTTGATTATGCATTTCGTCAATTAAGGCTTCATCAGATCCAAGACGAAAGAGAGAAAAGTATGCAGGTGTGTATTTGTATCTGTATTTGTTTAAAAAAATAATGAAGTTATTACATTTACCCGAAGCTGGCGTTTCTTATGAAAATAGAATGAAAAAGACTAAAAGGAGTGACCATTGAAAAAGTCGTTATTTCTTATTCCAAATCAATATATATATATATTGCTTTATTTCTTCCCTTTTGTGAAAATATGTAGGTTTATTTAAAAAACGGTCTTTAAGTCAAATTAATTAGTTTTTTTTTTTTTTACAAGTGGAGAATGTTTGTAAAATCTCAGCTGATTGGTTGATTATTGACCAATTAAAATCGAATTGTAAATTGGCGTCTTTTTTACCATTTTTATTGTCTGCTCCTATCATTTAATTTTTGTAACAACTTAAATTCCAAACCGTGACAACGTTATTAGCTCCTTTTTCGCATTTAAACATATTAAATGAAGGACTGGAAACTAAAGCAGGTAAGAAAATTCAATGTCTTTTTTTTTTACCGACTATTTCTCTCTAACTTGCAAGACAAATTTCTGAAGTTACCATGGCCATTCATCTGAGATGTTAGAGAGTAAGTACAACTTTTGATCTTGCAAATGAATTTTCATTAACTAAAAAAAGAAAGCGAGGGATTGATAATAACTTGTTATTGTTAATATCATGACTAATGATTTGAGTTAGTCACTAAAAATGTTAAATTTTCAAATTCTCCTTTCTATGATCTAAGGGAAACAACAATGTTAAAATATTGTCCTTCCAAAAAATCATTTTTGAAAAATATGACAATTCGTAAAGAAACAGCGATAAAAGAGAAACTATACTGTTTTTTAAGATAGCAATTAAAAGTAATAATGAAGGGTAGGAAAACTGAACTATTGTAGAAAAAATATAATAAAATAAATAAATTTGAAGGTAAACATGATAAAACTTTAAAAGGTTTTTATAATTTAATTTTAGAGAGAGAGTCTGTTCAGAAAACGCATTTTTATCGTAGAACTCAGAAAATTTTCCTACAAAATAAATAACGAAAATATTTATTTGAAGCATTTTCGACATAAACAAAAAAAAAAAAAAAAGTCGACAATCGGAGCCATAGTTAAAAAAAAAAAGAACAATTTTTTTTTGTTACACTTAAAAAATGTTATGGGCTAAAAAAAAAAAAAAAAATCGCGTTTAAATTTTTTTACCTGAAGTGACTACATGTTAATCAAACTGGTTGACTGGTTTAGAAAGATTTTGTAGGGAAGTGTGCTGCGATTTCATTAAAAAAAAAGATAAATGTGAAGTCTAGACAAAAACAAAAAAATAGCGGAGATTAATGAAACATTGAGTGCAAAAAAAAAAACAAAAACCGGTCGCGTGCTTCATCAATAATGACTCCTTTGAGGAATTGAAAGAAATTCTAAAGAATAAATTACTTTGTAGAATTTGTTCCTGATAAATAAAGCACTCTCTCCCTCTTAGAAGCAGTCATTTAAAGATGGAACATTTTCTCTGCGATCATTACTGCCGGTTGGTCCGTTTTTCATGGGCCAAGGTAAATAAGCTTTTGTTAGGAAAGTAAATGAGTGTTAAACTACCGTTGTTATTTTAATAATCCACACTCCACACAAATAAATTGAAATGAAAAGACTGTTTTTTACATTATTAGTTTCCGAACAGCGCCGATTATTTTGAAAGCATTCAGTAAATAAATATTGCTAGCATTTTATTTTATTTAGCAAATAAGAAAGAATACTGAAAAATCGCGTTATCCTTCAAGTTAGATCATTTTTTTTTGTGTTGCACAAACCAAAATCGTGTTAGTGTGTCGTCTGCTTTACTACAGGACACTGACAGGCACACGTAACAAGTGGATCAATAAAAATGTACCAATTAAAAAATTATCTTTTGAGCACGGACATTCAAATAAAAAAAAAAGGGGTTTAGTAAAAAATTACTATTTATTCAAAAAATTTCATCAGTTTCGCCCGCCTTCCCTCCGACCTTACTCTGGCTGGTACCTAACGGATTGATTTGAATGAAACATTCCCCCCACCCCCCCAACTCTTTTTTCTACTTTCTCCTACCATTTCTTCATAAGTTTTCGGAAATACTATCTTCACAATTTCATATGACGAATACAGACGAAGAAAAAGGTTTTGAAATATCCTGGAAGACCTGTTATTTTTATTCTCTCATTTTCTGATGCAGCGAAAAACAAAACGTCGCTTAATAACTTGATGTCTAATCCACGTTGACACGCATTTTTCACTCATCATCTCTCTTTCTGCGTTCTTTCTCTCCTTTTTCCTCATGCAACGGACAGTTTAGACCAGTGTTTCTTCTCGACTTTTTTTTTTTTTTTTTAAACGTTTGCGTAACCCTTAAAATAAATTAAATGACGTCTCAACTCAAGGAAGCTCTGCTTAAAAAAAAATATATATATATATATATATGCCATATTTTTTCTCATTTTTATTTTCATCATAGTTCACGTGGTAGATATAAAAAAAATCAAAGGATAAATTTTTGAAAAACTGATTTAGTGAGTTGTGGTGCAGTGGATATCAGCTCGGAATGAGAAATCGGGGAACCGAGTTCGAATTTCAGCTGAATTCTATGCATTCACTTTTATGCGCAAATATTCTTTGGGAAAGGTTAAATTCGTCTCTTCAAAACAGTTATAGGTTAAATAACTGGACAACTCTGGCTGGCAACCTACTGTGGGATAATCTTCTGCCCAGTCAGTCATCTCTCTTTCGAGGCATGATCGCCCAAGCGTGTAACCGTACACGTATGGCACTTATAACTGACTGGTTTAAGAAAAAACAGATTCTTTGTCAAATTTTTCGATAATACTTAAAATTTTTATAAAATTCATCAAGGAGTTTTCATTACCAAAACTTTCTAAACTCAAACTAATAAGTGAAAGCAGAATGAAAACAGATAATTGCAGCATAATTATTTTTTATTTACTTATCCTTTTTTTACTGGCAAAACAAGATTAACAAATTTCGAGTGTTAGAAAGCATTCTAATTTATTCTTATAATTAAAAATATTTTTCAGTCTTTCCTCTTCTTAATAATAGCATAAACTTTTTTTTTTTTTTAAACGATTTTTAAAACCTTTTTTTTGAGTTAAGACTTTTGGAGTCTTAACAAATTAACATCATGCTATGCCATTTTTTTTTTTTATAAAGCGAATGAATGGAGGTAGGTGAAAGTGTTACACTGACGCCGTAACAGACATCATTATTCAAATGAATGATTGTTATATTTTTTAATATTACTTATGAAATTAAATAATAAAAAAAAAAATGAATTAGCTTTATCTCCCTTGTTCTCTTGGAACCCTTAGACACTTTTTGTGGAACCGGTTGAGAAACGCTGGTCTAGACATTCAAAAAGCAGACGACAAATTTCTCGCCGCACCAACTAATCAGCAGCAACAAGAAATCAACATAAAAGTGAAACGCTTCTTCCTACTATTCGTGCAGGCATAAACAATTAATATTTTTCTTCAAGAGAACTGAACTTAAAAAAAATATTCCAGAAAAAAAAAACCCCAAAAAACTGAACTTTTCCACACCATTTTTTTTTTTAACAAATATTAATCAAATTAAGTATTTAAAGAGGCAAAAAAGAAATAAAAAAAAATCTTTAAAAAAAGATTAATCAGTCAATCTTTTTTTACTTTTTAAATACTCTCACTTTCTGATCTATTAATTAATTGTTGAGAATTTGTTTTTTTTTTTTTTTTTTCCACAAGGCCAATTTGATAACCGTGGTCTCTACAATAACCTATCAGTTTTTTATTTACTGATTTTGGTCGAAATTTTGAAACAATACAGGGCCACTTAAAGTGAAAGTGTTTTAATCAATTCTAGGTTGATTTAATAAAAAAAATTCAATTACACGAGACACGCTAAAAAAATGATCTGGGGGTAAAAATCACGAAAAGTTAATTAAAATAATTTGTTGATTTACAACTTAAATTAATTCCGCAAAGAATAGAGAATAGCTGGTTTCTTTTTTAAAAAAAAAAAAAAAGAAAAAAAAGAGGACCCAACAAGCATCCATATTCCATACGAATATGTTAACTTTAACTGAATAAAAAGTATGTATCTTAAAAAAAAAAAAAAATGAAAATATTAAAATTTGGCCCTTTCTGGACTCTCCACCCCAACCGTAGAATCGCTACTGAGGCTAGTCATTCCTGAAAGTTTTATATGAATCCATCAAGCGGATCTTGAGATATCTTGACCACAGACAGACAAATGCGAACAAAAATACCTGTTTTAAGGCGGAGATAATAAATACATAAAAATTAACTCGTGAATTATGACCCCTCGATTCTAGACCTTTTCTTTTACCGAAAATAATATTCTTATTTTAAAGAAATAATCAAATAAAAAAATCTAAATTTCATAAATAATAATAATTAATTTAAGACTTTTCTCGAAATGTAAGAGCATAAATAAAAATTGCATTTTAAATTTCCAAATAACAAAAAGGAATAAATATTACGAAAAAATGAGTTTTTAAAACAAACATTATTCCGTGACTTTGTGGGGTTTGAAACAGTGACACCCACACGCACGCATGGTCACTCGGCGTTCCACGTGATGTTCTGTTTCCCGCCAAAAACGATGCTAATAAAAACGGAAAACATCACGTGGTACTAGGTTAGGATTTCGTCCCGGGGCGAGAGCAGACAAGAACAAACATGTCTCCCTAACTCACACAGACACACGCGCACTAATTGCGGGTAGCAATTAGTGGCGCAAATTTCTTTTATTTTTCTTCCCCTACATTAACACTATGCACAGTAACTTTCATTCAAACAGGACTTTACATAAAATAACTTTCTACACATAAAATCACAATTTTTCCAACCTTCGTCAGTAGAAATCCACCGACTGCTACATTCGCATGTAAGTCCTTCTCTCTCTACCCAACGCACACACAGACACAGAACTTTGTCTTCTGTCTGACTTTCTTCATCAAGGATTTGAACTTTGAACTCTTTACGAAAATCTTAACAATTGTTACAAACCTTTCTTTCAGCTAGAGAAAAAAACTTCATACATCTTATTTTGTTTCTACGAACAGACGAAGGGGAATGACTCTTTCCTTTTCACTTTCCTATGCATGCTCTCTCAACCCCATGTAACCTCTGTCAATACATTGTTTTTCTGGTTACTTTCGCCTTTTTGTTGTTTCTTAAATCCTGCTTTAAGATATGACCAAGGTTGCGTCGAGTCGACTCGTAAATGTAAATTAGGAAGAGGACCCTGCGTCCACTACAACTTACAAAAAGTGTAAATGAATGCTTTAACAAAGCATTCATTCACACTGAATTTATTTTTGTCTGTGGAATTGTATTTGTACTAACAATGTCCTCATCTTTGTTATCACAATGTTCCAGCTGTCGAGTTAACGTGCCTTCTTCAGATGTCAAACCCGGAATTTCGAATTTAACAGGGCGGATAGAGAACGGAACCAGAGCAATCTACACCGCTACATGTGTGTAAATACTATCCAAAAGAGTAGTGGTTGAACGAGACAGTACACATTTTTGGACTATTGTCCTAATCTTTGTTGCAATTTTGTTCGTACAAAGATGATGAGGACAATAGCAATAATAATAGTCCGAATAGTGTAAAAAACTACCCCATTTCAGAAATATAGACAAATACAGTAGACAGTAGTTAAAAAAGTACTCAATGCACACCCAACATAAATAAACTGAATATGTAAGAGCTAACAATATGTTAAAGAACAGAACACAACACTTACTTGCTACCCAGGTTTCGACGACGTGGTGTGTGTTCTGTTCTTAACATCTACAAACACGCGAACAAATGCTTACCATGTTTGATACATAACACATACCACTACTCCACATTATGCATAACACCATTTACATTCTGTTACACCCTCAAAATGGCTAAAAGCGCTCAGATAAACAAAACACTTGAACATTTTATAATTAATTTGTCATCAAAAGAAAGAAATAAGTTCACATGAAAAATAAAAAAATACATCACACCTTGTCTGCCATTTTAAATTAAACCTGCATAAGAGACTGCTACCCTATGCTTTTTATTGTTTGATATATTTTTTTGGCAGGGGCGTCGAAGGAGGTTGTCCTTAACGGGTTTGGCTGAGGCGTGTGTTACATGTGTCTTTCCCATTATCCTTTACCGGTTGTCAGTACTTTCACTTTGTAAACGGCGTAGGGAGACGATCGAGCGTTTGCTATTCTTTCTTTTGTGGAGAGGACGCAAACATCACGTCGACAAACGTCTCCGTGTCATGAGGGTCTAGGAATGCCGCATTTGATGGGACCACAAGGTCGCTTCAAGGTTGGTTTTTCTCAGGCGAGTGATTTTTGGAAGACTCATTCATTGCTGTCGCTTGTTGGAGGATGGTTTTTTGCTCGTTCTGGTCTTGGGCACCAGGTGTCGATTATCTCAGCAACTGAGTTTTCGCTTACCTGGCGATTGGCTCGGAATCGGTTGTCTCTCAATGACAGGCTTTTCATATGGGGCCTGGCGGATTTGCCAGATTGTGAACACTACAACTTTAGCTTGGAAGAAATTGCTTTGTACACCTTCTACAATTGTTCGCAGGTTCGCCCTCTATGTGATCGTGTCGGCGAGTTGACTGCTCGTATCGCGCTGCGTGAGCTCGTGCTCATTGATCGTGTATTCGCCTGTGATAATGTGTCAAAAACCTGTTCTCTGGGATGAAGCGTATGGTGTTTCTGTCGCTGCTGGCCAAGGCTCGAATGGCGATATGGACAACGCGAAAGGAGGAAGTCTTGCGAGGTCAGCGTCTTTCACATCAGGATCTGATCCGATATTTTGAGCATCAGCTCAAAATGAAGATTAAAACTGATTGGAAACGTTTGACTTTGACAGCTTTCAGCAAAAGGTGGGTAAATGTGGCGAGCCTGGTTCACGTGAACGGGGCTAGCCTTGATTTTCTCTTAGATCTGCCAGTCGCATCGGGGTGGATGTTTTTGGAACCCTCCCCTGGTTAAGGTAGCCCTCTTTTGTGTACCTAGTTAATGTGAATGTGTTCCTAGCCTGTACCAGGCTTTCTCTTTTTGTTATGATTCAAGTCGAGATTCCCAACCTCCCCAGTTTGTTTCGGCCTCCTTTTATCTTGGCTGGGTCAGCTTTTTATTTTCCCATTCCATTAATTATTTTATCCCACTCCCACTCTGTTAGCGAGTAAACTTCTTGATTCCGCCATTCGGCGGAATACAGCGGCCACTATTTTTTTGAGGGATGGACGGGTCTTGCTAATATTGTTTTATTATTTTAGTTTAAAATTTGTTGTATTTTTAGTTTGTTTTTGGATTCATCCCCCTCCCATCATTTCATCTTTCATTAAATGTTTTAAATATATTATTGGAAATGCATTTTTACTGTCATGGGTTTGTCCCCCCACTTTTTTTTTTTAGGTGCCCCTTGTAAACTTGTGGTGTATGAAGGATTGGGAGGTTCTTGTGGTGACTGTGCAAATTGTAACGAGTGAATGGGTCGTGATAGTGTTTAGCTAGGTATAGGATAGTTAAGCGAGAACCAACCCACCCCCTCCCCTTTTAGGCCTTGTGCCATAATTTTGTATTATATTACAAAATAAATAGAGTACCAAGGCCAATTTAAAAAACATGATCGAAGTTTTCATAAAAAAAAATGTTTCCACATAATTTTCTAAAGTAACTTTTTTAGTTCAGTATGCAATTTAATTTAAATGGATAAGCACTGAAAACTTTATTTAAATCGCACGATTCTTTGAATTTTGACAACTGAGAAAACAAGCAGTAGCGTTTATTTATTTATTTATTTTTTTTATTTCGGAAGAAACGAATCTATTTTATTTTGTGGTGGGTATTTTTAACAAAAAGAAGTTGCAAGATAAAGCAAAAAATCTTATAAAGACTTTTTACTATTGTATTAATCTTTTTTCTATCCAATAAATTTTATTTTCTATTTGGTTTGTTTAAAAAAAAATGCTTCAAAGCAAAGAATTTTATTCTGTAAATTCTTTCGAGGATGAAAGTGTACAAAATATTTAATTTTTCCTATTCTGTTTTTCTTCAATAACTCCTGCATTTTAAAATTTTACTTTGTTTGCCTTTCCTATTTTAAGTTAATATTTTATGAAAATTGTTAGGTAATTATTAAAAATGAAACATAGCTACACATACCTCGTATAAAGGAGCTTCAACTGTGTTGCATACTTATTGTCGTAAAAATAATGACAGACATTTGTTTTAGAGCGGACAGACGCACGCACAAAGCGAGCCTTTATTTACATTAGAAGAAGAGGGAAGAGTTGGGTAAAGGGAGAGAATCCCTACAGAAATTCTAAAAGAGAGAGATAACCTTTAACTGACTGACAGTTATTGATAATTTCAACAAAAATAGCTCCTAACAAAAATATATCGTTATTTCAGCTTACAGAAATTATATATCTCGTTCATGGAGCCTGAAAATAAAAAAAAAAATATTGATACCATTACTTGACAAAAAGTAAGAAAACCTTTAAAATATCCATAAAGCAAATTAAATGTTTAGAGTAGACAGATGATTATCTTTTTTTTTTTTTTTTTGTTATTTATTTATAGTAAATGTTTAATTTTAAAATGATCTAAAGAGTCAGAAAAATTCAGAATTAATTCGGAGTAATCTGCCCTTGGCGTTGTTGCATTTGTTTTTGCTTGGAAACAACGCGGGACGTTTGATCATTTAGGTAAAGTAATACATGCAACGCAAAATTGTTTTGGATTAGACACCTATATCTTTAAAAGCTAAGGAATTAAGTTTCACGTATGTATTTACGGATCGGTACGTAGTTTCTTTGTAAGTTACTTCCGATTAGGATAATTTTCAACGGTTAAACTTTTGGTTAGTTTTTATTGTGAATTATTGAATTTTATTTGTGACTGGCAAGTCCGGACTTGTTTAAATAAATTATTAATTAGTTACTGTGGCGGATTTTTCTCAAATATTGAAATGCCGTTCCTTTTCCTGTTTTATGATTACATCTTATTAATACAGGCTATCATAAACGGTTTATTTTATTTAAAAGAAATGATTTCTTTTTTCATTAGTTCAGTAAACAGCACTAACAGGTGTTTTATGACGTTGATATTTTTAAATGACTAAAAGAAAAGGAAACGATTTTTTTATATTCTTTACTTTCTTTTTGTTCTGTTTTATTTCAAACTCAGCTTACTGAGTTTAAAGTTTAGTATTTCTTTCTCTTTCAAAGCTTTTCGTACCTTGTATTAAAAATCTCTAAGGTGTTGTAAACTAAATGTGAAGTTAAAGAAACTTTTAAAAAATTACTAAGTTTTTGGAAAAGAAAAATGTTTTTAATTTTTTTTGACTGAAATTATTTCCAGATGAAATGAATATAAAAAATGTTAAAAGCAATTGTAGTTATCTCATACAACATAAGGTCTTTTTAACGTATTTTTAAATAAAATGTGATAACTTTTTGAAGCAGGAAAGATAGGATTAAAGTTTAATTATTTTTCGTGTAGTACTTTCAATGCCAGCATAGCAGTAAGACTCGTGATCAAAAGAAAAAGAGGTAAGTACGTCTGCTGAATTTAATTTATTAATTTTTTTTTCTATTCTTTAAACTTTATAAATGTTTTTACAGGCTGTAAAATTTTAAATTTATTTTTTGATTGAGACAAGTGACTTACTAGTCACTTCTCTAGTCTAGTAACTAGACTAAAAAAATGGATTACCCTGTTGAACTAGACTCTAAATACATTTTTTTTTTAATTCTAACATGAGGTGTGAAAATAATAAAAATAAACTGTCGTTACAAAAATAGCGCTTTCTTTGGAATTTTTTTGAAAACTCTGGCCTGGATTCATCAGAATGGAACCTCTCTCTATCTCTCTCTCTCTCTCTCTCTCTCTCTCTATATATATATATATATATATATATATATATATATGACAACAACAATACTTCTAAGTTATTCGTCGCATAAACTAGAATTTTTTCTATAGTTATTCCACAATGATGTTGTATTGTTGGGGAATCCGGCCTAAGCAAAAACATTCGCTTCAAAGTTTGTTACCTTGGTAACCAATTACCACCAAATTTTTAAAAAGTTAATGATCTGAGGTTATTATTATTATTATTTTTTTAAAGGTCGGTCGCATTACCTCGAAATTCTACGATTAGATTTTAAAGAACTGCAACACATTTTTTTATCTGAAATTTCTAATGCAGATTAAAAATTACCTAAATAAATCAAAAAGAAAAAAATTAAACATTTCTTAATTTGACTTTACACGCAGAAAAGTTAAAAATAACCAAATTAATAATGAGACATTTAATTCTTTAACGTACATACATACTAACTAAACGGGACAAGAAAAATATTCAAAATTAATTTCTCTATAAATGTTTAGAATTTTTTAAAACTCTGTTTGCTTTGGCGGATTTTTTTTTTGAAACCTACCTGCAAATTTTAAATTGAAAATTGTTTTACTTACCTTCAGTTGATCTCTCTGCAACAGAATCCTTCAGGTGAAAACCACACTTTTCAAAACAATTATTTTTACAGCTGTCAAGCTATCTCAGACAAGATATAGAGGGCCTTTGTTTCTGGTGAAAAACATTATAGATATTCTTGCAAAAATCAAATCATTGGATTTTAAGTGAAACTTTCAGGACTAATGAATGAATTTATTTATTAAATTATTTTTGGAAAATATTGGTAAAAAATATACTTTTTTCTTTTTACATCTGTTCCCCCTCTCCCATTTAATGAAATTTCTAGAAATTAAATTCTGTTCACAAACTGTTCTATTTGTTAAACATGACTCCTTGGAGAATGTTAATAATCTAGTTTTTATTTTTATTTTCAAACCGTGGCCACTTCCATGAAAATTTGCTCTGAATAGGAAAATAAAACATGCAATAAAGTATATTTAGTATTTGTCTATACTTCTGAGATAAGGTAGTATTTACATTGTACTGTTGTCCTTGACTTCATTGCCATATTCATGATGATTTGGCTGTTGTATGCTCAGGCCTTCAAGTGCTTGGAATTTGGAACCAAACCCTTTATTTCAATCACTGAGGTATATCATTCTCATTCAATGTGCCCTGCCACTTCCAGATGTAATGTAGTTATTTCCCTTTAACTCACCTCTCTAAGTTATTTGTTCATCACTGCTGTAGCCAGGTATCTAGAGGTAGCAGAGTACATTGATTAGATCCAGTGAATTGACATCTCAGCTCCTTGGGTCAAGTCACTGGATCTAACCAATGCTTTAGGCAATATGTCTTTGAGGACACATAAAATGAGAATGATATACCCCAGTGATCAAAATAAAATGTTCAATTTGAAATTCCAAACACCTGAAGAAGGTTGGAGCCTACAATGCCTGAAATGTGAATATGGCAATAAAGATGTTACTTAATTTGATAAGCTTTTAATTGCTTTTATAACTAATTTATATTCATCACATTGTCTGAAGAAAAAAAATTGTGATGAATAATAAATTTTTGTAAGAATTGTTTTCATTTTTCTTAAAATTATGATTTATAGTTTCTAAAATCTTTATTCTTCAAATTTTTTTTTTTTTGTGTTAGATTAAGCTATTAAGTGAAGACTATATTTATTGAAAATTTTAATAAAGAAAATTAAATTGCAATGAAAGACAACAAAAATGAATCCATTAATAAATATAAAAAATCTGATTTTAATATTATTAAAAATATTTAGGAATGAACAAACATTTTTGATATGAAAGAAAATTGAAATCAATGTTCAGCTTGTAGCTAAAATTGACACTTAAAAATTGTTAAATTTAAGTTCATAAAATATCATTACAAGAGACAATATATTTCAGACCATAATCAGAACATTTTCAAATCTCTTATTACACTCAGCTAATTTGAAATGAAACCAAATTTTATTTGTGTTTGAATTTCACAATTACCATCACCACTTCAATACTTAAGATCTTAAAAATATTTGCTTACAATTTTTCTACAGATTTAGATATTTTTAGTAATAATTGTGCACTAAAGTTTTTTTTATAATTTCTCTTTAGAAAGTTTATGGCAATGTAAAACCAATTATGTTTTCATTCAACAAAAATTATTTTTAATATTGCACATTTTCAGAATGTCGCTGGTAAGACGTGGTAGGCATTCACATTTCACTCACAATCGACAGAAAAAGAAAAAGAACACTCTCAAAAGGCGGCCTGCATGGGACGTAAGTAGACAACAATGTATTTGAAATTACTTTATTTTGAATGCGTGCAAGCAGGAAATGTTAGACTTTTTTTCTTTTTTTTCGCATTCCACTCCAAGCAAGGTAAAAAAGCCTTAAAGATACAAGGAGTTTTTGAGTGAAAGAATATGAGAAAGAAAAAATATTAAGGAGAGAAGACAAACAGGATTTATGACGGAAGATAATGGCTGATATTGCATTTAAATTTAAGATCAAAATTGACTGGAAAACAAGAATCCAGAAGAGTTTCACAGTTGGGAAGTGCAAAAGAAATTATTAGCATAGAACTTAGTTATATCTAGCCATTTCAGATGTAAAATGATGAGACCTTGCTGCCAGTCTAGTATTGACCTTAAATTCATAGTTGAGGTAATATAGAGGAAAGTTCATCAGAACAATTACCATGAAAATATAGAAGTGCAGAGATGTCACCAAAGCCAGTATTCGTACAAAAGCCATATTTGTAGTTAGAAACAGGAAATTCAAATGAGCAGAAAGTGTGATGAAAGAAAACTCATAAGATGGCTTTATTTGGATCAGAAAAAAAAGTAACTTCAGTAGTGAAAAATGTAATAAAAATGTTTTCATTTAAAGTTGCTAAAGTAATATTTTAATTCATATATTTTTATAAGTAATATTTAATTTATTGCAATGTGATATTTTTAGTAGAATAAATATTGACAATAGAAGTTACCAAGATATATCTTATAAAATAAACCCATTTCAGTAAATTAGTGTGCAGTAGAGATGCCTCCCACATAGTGGTAAGACATTAGCAAGATGAAGATTCCATTGCCACTAATGCCTTACTATCATGTGAAAGGTATCTTTGCTGAATGTTGTACAATTTCTATTTCATTAAACTACATCAAATAAATGAAAAAAAAAAAAATGGTTATTCTGTTAGTCAGTTAAGTGCCATACGTGATACATGTTTGGGTGATCATGTCTGTCTCAGTTCATGACTGACTAGACAGAAGATTTTCTCGTAGTAGGTTGCTATTCCTTTCTGCGGTAGACTAGTTGCCAACTAAGGCGATAGAACTTAGTCTGTCTTGGTATTAAACCTGTAACTGGAGGGAGGGACAAACAAGGTTCATATCTTTCTCAAGGGTATTTGTAGGTAAGTAAATTTAACTAACTAGAGTGGAATTTGAACTTGGCTTTTCAATTTCTCATTTTGAGTTGCTATCTATTAAATCCACTGCACATCTCATTGTAAATTAAATTATAATTTCCTTTGACATTTTTCCTCCCAACAAGCAAAAATTAAAAGAAAAATAACTTTTTTCTTATTCAAACAAAGTATATCCTATAACTTTTTTTGACTTACTGCCCTATAGCATTAAAACACCAGTTCCTGTATGACCACCGAAGTTAAGTAATGTCGAGTCTGGTCAGTACCTAGATGGTGACCACTCAAGAATACTAGGTGCTTTAATCTTAGATGTGTAGGTGGTGTAATAGATAAAGGCTTGGAATTATTAATCAAAATATTTTATAGCTTTAAATAATCTGCAAAGGTTTGATAAGTCATAGAAAATGAATCAACTTTTCTGCTATTATATTTTTCTATAAGCTTTTTTTTAAATTTTTTTATTTTTTATTATTTCCTGTATAATTGAAATATTAGGGTATTCAGAAGGTAAATATTCTCGGCTGACATGAAGTTGAAAGACTATATTGAATCCATTGTTTGGTAAGCTTAGTTGCTTCACTGTTTTGCTAAACAATTTTTCTCTCCAGAATCTATTTTACATATCTATAAGTCTACAATTTATCCATGCTTAGAATATTGCTGCCACATATGGTCTGGAGCTTTTGCTATGTATTTAGAGATTCTTGATAAAATACAAATAAGAATCAGCAATATTAGTGGCTCACTGTAAAATCGTTTCTGTGCTTTTTCTATAAATGTTTTCATGGTTATTGTTCAAATGAGCTCTTGGCTATGGTACATTGATTTTATGAATTTAATTGCAGCACTAGACTGGCAACAAGTTCTCATCAATTCACATTTGAATTGGCTAGATGTAAACCATAAATTCTATGCTAAGTTTGTCTTGCACTTTTGCTAGTGGGACTATCTTCTGGCTTTATTCTTTTCAGTTAACTTTAATTTCAAGAATTTAAATGCAGTGTCAGTTGGCATCTACTGATATTTATCCTAATAACTCTTTTCTCTTCCTGCTCATTAGTAATGTTTCTGTTCCTAATTCTTCCATGCTCGGTAACCCTTTGTGTGTTGTTTGCAGTAAATCAAAGTTAAAAGAAAAAAAAAATTTACCTGAAAGGATATAAAAATATTCCTTAGATATTATTTACCTAAATTTAATCACATTTGTTTTGAATGATTGCTGCCCAATATGAAGACAAATTTTTGATTTCATGTTTGAAGCAATCTGAGTTTCCCCTGGAAAAATTAGATTTTGTAAGACCATTTTCAACTACTTGGTTTCTGAATATTTTGCCACTTATAAAATTATTCCTTATGATTCAAACAAATGAAAATCTGCACAAATTCAAAAAGACAAAGTATGGTCATTCACAAAAGTTAATCTCAAAGCGCAAGTTGCAAATTGGAGATGCAGAAGTTTAACTATCAGAATTGTTTTAACAGAAGATGGAAAATATGACACAGATCTGAACATGCATTAAACTAGCAAAAGAAGCATTCCAAAAACTGAATAAGTTGCTGAAAAATAGAAAACTATTGTTAGAAACAAAGAGTTCTATGTTTGTAATAGGGCAGTAACTCTAGTTGTCATACTAGTGCGTGAAAAGTGATTAGTGACTTTAGGTATTGAGACTTACTAATTCTGTGAGGGAGTAAGCTCATAAAATACTTATAAGAAGGGTGTTTGATTACCCCCCTCCCCCCCAATGATAATCACAGTGAGATTTAGAATTACCACCCTTGATGCTAATTACAGGTGTTACAAGATTTGAAAGAATCTATTTCTTAGTGACTTTTCATAGTGTAAAGACGTATTCTTTTTGCTCCTGCAAAATGTTAGTACCTAACTAGACACTGGTGGTTGCTTTGAACTTTTCACATTTCATTTATCACTTTTTTTCTTTCGTAAAATGTTCTGTCAATCTATTTGTTAATATTTTCTTATTCAAATTCTTTTGGACTTACACAAGTCTACCAAAAATAGTTAGCAGGTTAAATGTACCAGGAAATTACAAAATCTCATCAAAAGAGCTTATACCTGCAACAAGGGCATTGGAAGAGTTTGAACTCAAATTAAACAGAGTAAGAATTAGTAAGATTCGGCATAATTGGAACCGTTGGCCCAGCTCCATAACCCCAAGAAAGTTTAAATTACATGACTAATAAGTTTTCCAATAGTACACGGGATTTTTGGTAACATTTAAGGTTTGTTTAGCAGCCTATCAAGCATATTTATATTGATTTCAGTGTAAATTTTAGGAATTTAGAAATCAGGGCTAAAATTGCAAAAAACTTTATGGTATGGTCATCTGGGTTATTTAACAAGGAAGTTTATCAAGAAACTAATTAATCATGTTTATTCCAGGCCAAAGTCTATATAAATAAAATTTGTCTGTGCAGAAATCAGGGAGCTACCCAGAGTGTCTCTGACTTGAATGTTTGTGGAGAAGGTTGGCACTGAAAATCAAGTATAGAAGTCATTCCCTGCTAGGATATTAGCAATCTGGTATTTCTTGACAAATAGACTTCTTTGATTAGGATGTAACAATCTCATAGCTGTTACATGTTTATATTTTATGTTTAAATAAATTATTGATAATTTTTCAACAATTTCTTCTGTTGGCACATTTACACCTTTTTCAGCAAGATTGAAGAAACAGTATGATTGAAATATTGCCCAGATTAAGATAAAACAAATCCTTTTAATGGAAATGAATCAGTAAAATTGTTTGCTCTGAGCGCAACCCATCTTCACCAGTGTAGCCTCCACACAGTCTGATATTCAAAAGCTGGGCATTTGTGTTGTATTTGGTGACCAGCATAAATACTAGTTATATCTGGTTGTTACAGCCAAGGATAAGATTATATACAGGATGCGATGTTTAAATTGTCGTCTTAATTAAACTAAAATGAAAATAACATTGACATCTCATTTTAACAGATATATTTACTAAAATTGTCTTGAAATACTAAAGAGTAAATATATTCAATAAAATCGCCATTAGCTTCAGACACAGCCTCCAAACAAATTTGGAATTTCCTGCAATTCTTCTGAATTGTATTGGCACTTCCAACACAGTGCCAAGTAGTACTGCATGCTGTTTCCAAATTTCTGACAGTGAATTGTCATGGTGGTACTTTTTTCACAAATGATGCCTAACTGACCCTACTATATTGTGCCACCAACAAATTTAAAAATATGTCTACATAGAACAAACATCAGTCAGTTAAATGCCATGCACGCTTTGGACGATCATGACTTGAAAGAGACATGACTGACTGGGGAGAAGATTATCCTGCAGTAGGTTGCCATTGCTTTATGTGGTAGACTGGTTGCTATAGAACCTAATCTGTCCTATTATTTAACCCATAACTGGAGAGAAGAGACAGATTAATACCTTTCCCAAGGGTATTTGTGCACAAGCGAATGTAAGGAATTCAACTGGAATTTGAACTCGGCTCCCTGATTTGTCGTTCCGAGTTGTTATCCACTGCTCCACAATGAAAATGGCAACAATTTACTCAACACACTTTGTATATTATCCATCCTCTTATTTGGCAGTGGATGCTGGACAATCTCCCCATGCAAAATGTTTCTACAGAAAGATACTGAAAATCTAATGGATGAAACTAGTAAGCAACAAAAAAGTCTTAAAGAAAATAGAAATAGAATGAACGTTTCTACTCAGAATCTGGAAAAGGCTGCTGAAATTCCTTGGACATGTAATGAGGAAATAGAGCTTGGAAAACTTGAACCTAACAGGGCATATCGAGGGTAAAAGAAAGAGAGGAAGGCAGTGAGCCACTTAACTTTTCTTGGTGATTTAAAGCTAAAAAATCCTATTATAATTGTACTTATGCCTCCCTTTTGTTAGTTTGTATGACTGTTACACTCTGCCAATATTCATAAATAATGGACCATTTTGTTTTGATTGTGTGGTAAGAAAGGGGAAAGACTCTACTTCATTTTCAGTGAGAAAATGAATGAAAAAAAAAATGAAAGATAGTGTTCAACAGCTGTTTCAGTGAAATGGGAAAGTTGTCAGTTTTAAATCTTTTAATTTGTACCCACTTCTTAAAATAATAACCAGCATTCATATTCATGATTGTTAAGGCTGTTAAGCTCAAATATTTAACAGTGGGATTAGGGATTTCTATGGATATTTTGTCGTAGAACTTGCCACAAGCTTATACAAACATTAACTTAAGAATTAAGATTCATCAGAATATTAAAATAAAAAAACATGAAATTTTCATAGGTTGAAACTATTTCTGATTGTAGAAAGTTGCGCGGCATCTGGTGTTTCCAAGCAGGCCTCCACCTAACTGCTGACTGGACTGCACACAGGAATAAAATGAAGTAGACTAGTTTAGAATTAATAATGAAAAGAATTGGATAGCTTAAGTTGAGCTTAGTCTGGCACAAGGCAAGCTTGTAATAGATTGTTCTTCCAAAATGAACTTTTTACCAATTATTGTTGTCAGTGTCCTGTTTGATTTATAAATGAATAAATTCCTCGTATAAAGGATTTTGCCGAAAACCTTAGCTTAAAATTGAAATCAGGTTTTCAATCATCTGGTAAAACTAAATCCAAATCTCATTTTCCAGGATCATTTAACTTTGCCACCTTAAAATGCCAACCATCAAATAAAAAATTTCTCAGATAAGCAAATATCAGATTAAAGAATTAATGACTTTTTCTTTTTTCAAAGGATTCCTTGACAGACTTAACATCATATCGAGCAAATGCTGACGATTTGGTAAGTGAAATATTTGTACATATGCTGAAATAGTGAAATGCATATATAGTAGGTGGACACAGGTTTCCATACTAGTTCAATGTTAGAGAAATATTAGAAGTGCTTTTGGAATTGGCTTATTTCTTGGTTATGCATGTATACTCTTTAAAAATTGTTTTTAAAAAAAGTGAATTTTTTTTTTTTCTTTTTTCTTTTGAAAATTTTATCTGACCATCAAATGCACATTAGACACTGTTTATTTTTCTTGTTTAATCTGTGGAACATGTATTGGAAGCTAAACAATAGATTATTGATTCTTACATTAACATTTTTTGAATCTCAAATATATATCATTTCCAAATGAACAAGAACAAAGAAAATAATGTTCAATACATTAATTTTAAATGGTGCTCAATATAAAAATATAGCAGTAAATATTAATTATTACGTTAGAACATGAAAACTACAAACTAGTACATTTTTGTTTTGACATTGAAAGAACGTCTCATCATGTAGTTAACAATGATGGTAATAAATATTTTTATTTAAAAAATTTCTTCTAAGAACAATACTTCCCTTTTCTCCCTCCTCCTGTATGAGATAAAAAGATATTAAAAAAAAAAAAAAAAAAAAAAGTGGTGGGAGAGAAGGAGGGAAGAAAACATTAGAAAATAAGATGAGAAATCAAGAGGAAAAGGAAAGATACAAAAGAAGTAGAAAGTGAAGAGGAAAATAAGTGTTTAGCACTCCCCCCCCCCTCAGGTGGGTTATCCTGCTCACCGGACCATATATTTGACACTTCCACTCCACAGGCATATTCTGGTCAATGTACCAGATTTAACTCTTCCACCCTGGCCACTCAACCTCTGGCGTCTTCCTCTCTTGGTTGAGGTGTCTACTCGGTCTTAACTGAGCTCAAGGGGTTGACTGTAGGTCCCTGAGCATCCGTACGTTAGTTGACTGGTTTGTTGGTTTAAATCTGCTTTCTGACCACATTGTGATTATTTGATCCAGGAAGCAGAAGTGTTGTTCATTCATGGCCAACTGAAGATGTAGGCACGGCTGGGGAGCCTGTGTTAAATATTTTAGAATACAGCAAAAAGAAACAAAAAAAAAGTCTTCAGAAAAACAACTGTTCAATGGTTACACTGTTAATGTCTTATATATATATATATATATATATATATATATATAAGAATAGAATAGTAGAAAAAGGAAAGGGTTAGATAAAGTAAAAATTTTTAGCATGACAAATCACACACTGGGTTCTAGACAGAAAAAGTGTCTATGGTCAACTTGTTGTTAAATCGTCTCAGAAGATATATAACTCTTCTAAAAAAAAAAATGTTCTCCAGACTCCTTTGACATAGACAATTCTTCTCAAAACGCTGGGACCATAGTGCCTTTCAAAGGTGCTGGATGGATGATATGGTTTCGATTGTTGTTGGGCTGGTAGTGAACATTGTTTCGAGCGGTTTTTCAATGAGACTGCTACAATGACAATACTTCTTATTCATATATTCAGCGCTTTCTCACTGCGACCGCTACGATGACAATATTTTTCAAAGTCTTTGGGCGACTTTTAAATTTCAACAATCTGCAACAAATTCAGGGTGCCGCTTAAAGTTTTTAAATCATAAATCTCTTTGTTGGGAACTATTCAATCCGACCTCTTCACAAAACTTCAGTTTCACATAATCATTTCATAATCGTCTTCCTCTACCTTGTCCTTCTGTCGTCATCGCCAGCAACAACAAATACAATCTGCAACAAAGTCTCCATCTGAAACAATACCAATTGCAAGTAAAATATAAAATATATTTTACTCTCCTTTTTCATACAAAGATATCTTCGGTTAGGAGGTTGTTTGGTCTGAATTGTCAGCAACCTTACTCCAGTGAGGTGGGGAGCGTTCTTACTAAACCGTTCTGGTCTCTCTTGTCAGCATCCCCCCCCCCATCAGGGAGACCTGATCTCACACATGACCGTATGTTCCACGGTCGTGATTCAACTCCTCATTTCTTCAGCATTACTAGGCACTTATTTAGGAAACCCAGAGGGTTATAAGCCAGGTTATCAAGAGTGTCTGCTTAATCAGCACTATTTCCCATTTTCAGCTGATAAAAAAATCATTTTGTTCATTTCTATTGTCTTCTGATGACCCAAAGTAAACGGCACCCAACTTATGCTTAAATCTGATTTCACTACTGGTAAACAAAATACATTTTGATGTTCTAATTTACTTCAAATTTTTTTTTATCAAAAAATTTTGTTCAATTCCATTGTCTTCTGATGACCCAAATTAAACGGCACACGACTTTTGCTTAGATCAGATTTTGCTACCAGTAAACAAAATACATGCTGGTTTCAGTTTACTCCGAATTTAATTTAATCAATATTGCCATGTTTACTGGAAGTAGAAATTCTGTTTAAAAGAAAATTTCTTATTAAAAAGAAAGAAATGAATAACATGATGTTTTAGCCTTCTTCAGGTGCCAGGAATTTTGAACCCTTTAAACATGTGTATGTGTTTGATTCTCTCTCTCTGTCACAGTGAGAAAATGTAGAGAGGGAAGAGCCAATGGAAACTGCTAAGAGAGAGAAATTTTAAATTTGGGCCAGAAATGAATTGCAGATCGATATTGACATCGGTTGCAATGTTTCAGCTCAAATTATTTAAAAAAAAAAAAAATCACATACATAAACAGAAATTATTTATAAAGTGTAAAATAGTATTTGTAGTTTTCACATATTCTAATGTAATAATAAAAATATATATATATATATATATATATATATATATAGGAGAAACAAAGTGAGGTATTGTTGGCTCAGTTCATTAGAGCAGCATTTCTTAACCAGAGTTCTCTGGAACCCTAAGGTTCCATGTGAACAAGTGAGATAAGCTAAATGCACTTTTGACTTATTTAATTTCATATACGCAATATTACTAAACATGCGCAATATATTCTTGGTTATTGTAATATATACATTATTCCATCTTAGCAATTACATTATTAAAAAAAATTAAAAATCATTGGGAATATATTTAGTGATGTCTGTGTAGCACCAGTGTACTCACTTTCACTTAGGTACCTCCACTCATTTGCTTAAAAACCAGCATATCATGATGATAAAAGGTCCCAAAACTTAATAAAAATTTTTTTATTGAAATGTTTATTCTTAAGAGGAAAGATCAAAGTATTTTTTAAATTTTTAATGCTTTCTAACATGTCTGAAATTTTTGTTGATTTTTTTTTTTTGTGTGTGTGTGTGTCAGCAAGGTAGCCGATTTTTATGAGAGTTTACCGCAGCAAATATTAAACAACTCCCTTTTGCAAGTGAAAAACATTAATTTTGAAATTCTTTCAAAAATCAAATAATGGTTAGATTTTGAAACTTTCAGGACTTATTCACAAATAACTGAAATTATTTTTGAAATGATTATTTTTAGAAAATTTTTTTTTTTTCGTATGTTACCCACCTCTAATTAGTTTTCAGAAATTTCTAGAAATTGACTACTGTTTGGGACTTCAATATTAATAGTTAAATGCAGGACTCCTTGGGGAATGTTATTTTTTTTTTTTTCTTTAAAAGTTGCTCATTTTTAAGTAAATCTACTCTGAATTGTAAGAACAAAAATGCAATAAAACTGCCATTTATTTTTTTTTTTATGAAACTTAATTGCTTTTATAAAAAATATATATTAAGGATATCAAAGTCTGAAGAGAACAATTTTTCAATGCATAATGAATTTTTACAAGAATTGTTTTCATTTTTATTTAATTGTAATAATTTATAAAATTTCAAAAATCTTAAAATTTCTTTCAATCATTGTCCCATTTAGGTTATTAAGTTAATAAGTCAAGATTAACTGTACTAATTGAAAAGTTAATACAAATCTTCACACACCAAGATATTTAAAATAATTAAAACTTTTTTTGTGTGTATGTGCATGCAGGTACCTGTTTCTTTCATGAATGGCCATAATTGCTATATTATTAAATGGTCCCATGTTTCCAGGGTTGTCTTTCTTACAGGAAAAAAAAAAATCAAAAAACTTCAAACTTTTTTGGCAGGGTATAATTCTTTCATTTCACTTCCCTGTTTTTTAATGTCTTTTCTCTTATGCACACACACACACACACACACACACACACACACACACAGTTTAGAGTATTGGATTATAATTAAATACAATAATAATAATATAAAGAAATACATTTTTAATAAATGTAAACTACTATACAAATTCAATAGGATAATTTTACCATATCATAAACATAACAATTATTAATAAAAATATGAAAAATAGATATTAAAAATTAATATCATAACATTTCATAAATTAATGAGTTACCTCTGTCGTTATATAATTTCATTCTGTTATTAAATTAAAAGAAAGTTTTATATTTTTATTTTTCAGAAAGCATCTTCAACCATAAGGCTATAGAGCTAAACTAAAATTCTATAAAATATTAGATAATTACTAAAAATATTATGTTAGATTTTTAAGTTTACTATGTAGTTAAAAATTAAATGTTCACATAAGTTACATTCATTTATGTCAATTCTGGTCCACCATACTTAGCTTCTTTGACAGGTTCCCGTTGTCAGTAAATCATTTGTCACCTCAGATAAAACTGACATGACTACAGTTTTATACTACATTTCCAGCAGTAAGCAAGTAATATTTGTTTGAAATCAGATCAAGTAACTTTAAATTTGCTAACTTTACTAAATATGTTATTGATGTATATTTTATTTTTGCAAGATTTTTAAAACTCAGAATTAGCTTCTGTTGATCAAAAATGGCTGTAAAAAAATTTTTTTTTATTCTTTATTTTTATTTTTTAATTATAATTATTATTATTATTATTATTTTTTAATTATTTATTTTTTAATTATTTATTATTATTTAACCATGAAAATTTCAAATTCCAATCAATCTTACTTTGAAATATACCAGAGTATTTTGCTTACTGGGATTAGTAAACTTAATTTTTTAGCTTTCAATTAAAGATAAATTGAAAGATTTTTTTATGATTTTTTTTTATTTAAAATTCATTTCAAATGTAGGTATGAGTGAAATGTAGGTATGAGTGAAGGTATTCACTTTCACTAGTGCTCACTCAGCATACAGGACCTGCATGTGGCTCATTCAGCACAAGATGCATATATAGTCTACATCAGTTGTTTCTGTGGTTCCTGACAATTCCTCACTTGCCCACAATATTCAGTAAATTTATTTTCCAGCATTTAGAGATATTTTGTTGCGTGCCATGCACAGGACCTTAATTTTTTTAACATACACGTTTAAATTTGTTTGTCATTTGCGATTCAAACTCAGATAATAAAATATTTTAACTGGAATTAATACCAGTGAGATAACACTGATAATGAGATAAATATATTTTGTAAAAAAAAAAAAATCTAATTTACTAAAAAATTTCTCCATAAAGATTTTGTTGATATTTAACTAAATCATTACATTAAGTAATTGTTATGGTGCCCTATCTACATCTCTTCCTCCTTCATAAATACTAGCCTGCTTGACTTCCTCAGAGACGTAGTCGAGATGCAGTCCATCTTGACAGTTTAGATGGACACTTTTATCTGCTGATTAATAACACTCTTATTTTGTATATATGTTCTGTTATTGCAATACACTGGTCCAACCTACCTTCTTTTTGCGTCTTTCTTTTTTGGGAGACACTGCATTAGAGAGAGAATAGCAAGGCAGCATTGGCTCAGTTCATTCTCTTTTCTACCAGTTATTAAATTTAATACCAATTATTAAACCCTTTGATGCATGTTTGCTCTTTAACAGTGCCTTATTTTACTTTTTTGCAATAGTTATGTTATTCAGTAGTGAAGAATATATTTTCTATTATAATAAAGGTCATTGTGTATTTACATATATTAATAAAACAAACCTATTTATTTTGATCTCCTTGATAAAATCCAAAGAATTGGTAATATTATTGGTCTTGATTTGGTAGCTCAGCTTCAGTCACTTTCCCAGTGTTGCAAGGTTGCCCTTCTGTGTCTTTTTCTATGAATATTTCTATTGTAATTATTCAGATGAGTTTGTTGCTATGGTATCTAGCCTTTTTGAATTTAAACGCAGTACTAGACTGGCATTGAGATATCACCAGTTTAGAGTTGAGCTGGCTAGATGTTGCTGTAAATTCTATGCTAACAGTTTTATCATGCTTCTCACTATTGGAGTTCTTTTAGTTCCATGCTTTCCAGCCAAATTTAATCTGCAAAAATTTAAATGCAATGTAAATTGCTAACTACTGTCCTGATTACTATTTTCTTTTTCTGCTCATTATTAATGTTTCTGTTCCTAATCCTACCTGCCCTGTTGGCAGGAGCTTCAGAATATGTTGACTACATCTCTGCAGAGGGGTACCCCCACTTATGCATTCAGCAGACTGGAGTCAAAACACTATAAAGGTGTAAAAGTAGGCTTTTATAGTGAGTTTCAGCAATACATTTTTGAAGAAAAAAAAAATACATACCAACAATACATCTGACTCAACAAAACCCTTTTTACAAAAATATGTCAGTGAAATCTGATCTACAAACTGATTTCTTACAAAGAATACATATTCTATTCAAACGAATCTATTGTGAAAATCTCATCATTAAATAACCCATTGAGGTTGATATACCGTAAAAGAAAGCAGACCTAATTCTCCCACCTCCTGTAACCACTTGTGTCTTAGTGGCTTTACTGCCTTGCTTGAAGTGATTCTGATTTACAAAAATAAGTCATGAAGAGATATATCTTCTACAGGTGGGAATCTAGTGCAATGGACAGGAATCTCTAGAGATTTATTGTCAGATGTAACAACGATCTCTGAATTCAAATGATCAGCTGGAAAAAAGATGTCAAAAAGGACAACAAACAAGGCCTAATTCATCATCTGAAACAACCTGTCCTCAGTGTCAAAGGACCTTTCAAGCAAAAATCTTTCTCCTTATTCATCACAATCGATAAAACCAACCAACTGACTGAGGTAAACAAAACAAGACTATTGTCCTCAGCTTTGAGGGATAATCATGATGACAATATATTAGTGACTGATATTACAATTTAAAAAAGATGTGAAAGTACGAGAATCTAATGTGTTATTTTAGGCTATCAGAATTGCAATCAATTCAAGTTAAAATAATTATATTAATAAAAAAGTAAAAATATATATATAAAGCAAATAAGTAAACTAAAAATCAACAAGAACAATGACATTTACTCACTTTCATTTATTAGGTATTAAATTGTCATTTAGCATCCTCTATAGTCTACCTTAGATTTTACAGTTAGCTCAAAGAATATTTATGAGAATATTTAAATTTAAGTTTTGAAAACCTAACAATATTTTTTTCCTTCTGTTTATAGATATAAAATCTTTATATTTACCTTGATAAAGTCCATGAGAATACCAAATTTGAGGGTAAAGAATAGTTTTTCCTTTTTGTTGTTATATAATTAATATAAAAAGGTTAGTTACTTAGCTAATTAATATTACCTTCAGCATCCTAACTCTGGGGTTTCACAGGTAGATCCATCTGACTTTAAATGTTATTTTTAATGTCTATTCATATTTGAGTATACATTTATTAAACAGTATATTTATTTTTGTTTACTGGTCTGAATATTTGAGAAACCTTATTAAAGAAAAATGTGTTCTCTCTGGTAGGATTTGAACCTACATTACCATATCAGGGGGAAACTGTCATTAGAACTGATGTGCCTTAACTGATACATCTACAAAGAACCTATGTTGATCAAGCAAGTTTGAACAGTGTCCTTAAGTAATAATCTGTTGGATTAATATAAAAATCTATTACTGCTTTCAAAAATTACTTTCTTTACATTTGGATACAAATCTGAACAGATATAATTTTGAGGAATCTATGACAGGAAGTAATTCTCTTAAAAGCACTCTTCAGATGGCTGAGTTAGCTATGACACATCAGATCTAGTGACAGTTTCTCTCCCCCAGGGGGCACAGGTTCAAATTCTGCCAAAGAGTACATACTTTTTAATAAGTTCTCGAATATTCAGGCTGGTAAACAAAAAGATATTTATACAGTTTAATAAAGCATCTGCTCAAATACAAATATCAACTAAAATAAAAAAAAATCCATTTTTTCTTATATATTTTATTCAAATTAGGAAAATCAGCTGATTACACTGCCATGGTTTCAATCTTTTGTTATCATCAGGCATTAAACAAAACAGAAACTTAAGATACAGATGAACAGAACAAAATATACATAAGATGTACTGAAGACAATTTTAAAAAACAATGGTATGATCACAAATCTACATTTAAGCTAGAAAGCCTTAAAATTGTACCAAACTAACCAACTACATGTGGAAATTAAGAGAAAAAAATGGCAAAGATCCTTATGTAACCTGGAGTATATTAAGACCAGACTGCAATTGCGGTGATGTCTACAGACTGTATCAAGAAAAGTTGGCTAAACAAAAGGTCTAAATTAATGTCTGGATGTATACATATTAGAAAATACATTTTGGACTCCTACAAACATGGTCAAAAGTATATACAATATTGCTAGTCTAGACTTCTCCTTTATTTTAAACTTCCTGTTATGCATTAAAAAAGTGTTGGATAATCAGTGAATGTATAATGCCTGACAATACTGAAAGGTAACACAATCAACTGATTTCCCTAATTTGAATATTTAAAAGCTCTACATGTTGAATTCTTCTTTAAATATGTATTGATATGTATTGAGCACTTTTTAATATAACTGTTTACTGGTCTAATTTGATTCTGACCAATAATAATTTAGTAATCATTTTTCATATATATAAATCTCTTAGGATATCCCCATTTCAATCTATATACATATGGAATATGTATTTACAAAAGCTGCAAATAATATTATGGTACATTAAAGAGAGAGAGAACAATTGTATTTACATGGTGATGCTGTATAGAGGTTCAATTTATGAGCTGACACATTGTCCAAAATTTGTATTTATTGACTTCTATATTCAAGAAATTTTTATTTTTAAAAAATTTTTTTTTTTTTTTGTAGAAAACATTCTTGTATGTAAACACGTTTTGTTTTTTTGTTTTTTTGTTTTTTTGTTTTTTCTCCCTGAAAGTAATACTACATTCAAGAAGTTTGGTAAAGATTGGTCAAGATCTCCAGAAGAAACTGTTTAATCTCTTATTCAATGTTCTAGGAATATCGCAAAGCAGTTCACCAATCCAAACATTTGCCCAGCATAAAATTCCAGAAGGAGAAAAAAGTTGCCCAAAAAGGTAATATTTTAATTAAATAACATTTTTTTTATTTATTTTTTTTTTCATTCATATATTCAGTAATAAAATTTGAGAATGAAATATACACAAGTAATTGATTGCATTTGATTAACAAAGTATTATCTGGCATTGATGAAAAAAAAAGTATAAATATTTGAATTTTGGAAGTGTTCCTGGTTTAGATGCCTGCTAATAACATGATTTCTTCTATTATTCTGCCTGTATGTATGATAATTACATCTTTCTACTTCAGGTCAGTGTAGTATCTGCTTCAGTCTCTCCAGCTCTTCCGAGCTGGAATCAAACTTTTTTGACTAAGAAATCTCCAGAAAAAGAAATGGAAAAAATTAGGAATAGTGATTCATTGATTTGTTTTTTATTTTTTCATCCTTTTAAAGATTATTTAAAGCTAGAAAATATTCTGAGTGAAAAGAGGTGAAGGAGGAATGGTAAGAAAGCTCAAGGAAAATGAAAACTAGATGACAGGAAAAAATATACACGTGTATGCATGCAACAAAAGGGAGTGACATAAGACGGATACAGGTTTATAGTCATATCCTGTTGAAACATCAGTTCCTGTATAGTTACTGAAATTAAACAGCATTTAGCCTTGTTTGGAGACTGCTTGGAAATACCAGGTACTGTAAGCTTGGATGTGCAGGTGGTATAATGGATAATGGCTCAAAAGTGTTAACTGAAGAGCATAATTCCAACTCATTGTGTTCATTATGTTCATTTATGTGCAAATAAGCTTGGAAAAAGTATGAATCCTTGTCTTCTCTCCCAACTATGGGTTAATTAGTAAGACGTGTCACTAAATCATTATCTCCCAAAAAGCAAGATAAAAAAAATTTACAGTCTAAAAATATTTTTTGGCCTTAAATAACCTGCAATTGGTTGATAAGCTGTAGAAAACTATTCAATTAGGCAAAGACATGCTGTGTATCAAGTGACAATGAAAAACTGGAAGGAGTTGTGATATATTAAAATTATTTGTGGAGAGATGGTGCATAAGAAAAATAAGAGTGGATGTATTAAAAATATTTTATTCCTTGTTTTGTCTATGAAACTAATCTATGGTTATATATGTTGATAAAAATATATGGACAAGCAACAAAGATTAGAACAAATAGTGAGAAAATCCAAGCAAAGGCCAAGGAATAGAAAAGCCTGAAATGATGGACAATCTTGGTTGGTGACATGTGAGATTTCCTTGGATCTATGTAGTATCACAACAGAAAAAAATATTGATAAATATTTTTTTTAATCTTATCACCCAAGCAAAGCAATAAAGCCATTAAAACACAAAGAATTACTAAGTGAAGGAATAAGAAAACAACAGAAGAGTAATCAAAGTTCATTTGAAAGCATGGGGTTAGAGAACACTTCCACAAGTGAAAAGTACAAGAAAAGAAACCTACAGTCACATTTAGCCAATTTAACTGTGAAATGATGAGATTGGTACCAACCTAGTCAGTCAGTTAAAGTGCCATACGTGATACACGCTTGGGCGATCATGTCTCGAAAGAGACATGACTGACTGGGCAGAAGATTATCCCGCAGTAGGTTGCCATTGCTTTCTGCTGTAGACTGGTTGCCGACCAACACTATAGAACCCAATCTGTCCTGCTATTTAACCCATAACTGGAAGGAAGAGACGGATTAATACTTTTCCCAAGGGTATTTGTGTGTAAGTGAATACAATGGATTCAACTGGAATTCGAACCTAGTACTGTGCTTAAATTCATAAATTCAAAGTGCCATAGTGAAGAATTCCTCTGAACCTTTGCCATGAAAGTATTTATAGAAAACTCACAGGGAAGCTGCATTGTTGTAGTGAGAAAGTAACTGAAGTTGGGATGCCAGGTCAAGACAATATTGCTGATTCTTTCTGATTTTATCTACTAGTAAAAGAATTAGTCCTTTTGACTGATAAGTTATTTCTAAACTTAAAAACTAATATATAACCCTCTTGATTGTAGACCCATGGTAGTCATAACACCAGATATACCAAGTCTTTTGACTGTTAATCTGTGTAAAGATCTGTAGCAACCAAGCATACCTTTATAATGATTCAGGGACTGCTATCCTGAGGGATTAGACACCAGAGCCATATTCTTATATATCCATATAGGTTTCCTATGATACAATAACATCACTGATGGCACTAATTGATTTCCATTATGAGAACATGGTAACTTTTTTATCCAGCATCTGGGGGCTACTTTGAATGAAAGGATAAAGAAAAAAATGGAATGTTGCTTACCTCATGGTGGGAGAGAAGTAGTTGCAAATGATTTCTTTTATAGGAAAACATTCTGGCAAATCGAGGGAAAAGATGAATTATGAAAAGGAAGGAAGAAAGAAACTGTAAAACTTGAATGCAAATTGGGAATTGTTTTTTTGCTTCATCAAGATCAACAAAACAATGTGCTAGTTGAGGAAAAAAACAAAACAAAAGGACATGAGAAAGGTTGTAAGAGAAACACAGAAGATGATGATTTGAGTATAAAGAAGTATGAGAGAAATCCTGGGAAAAGCAGAGGAGATTCTAACTACTAATCTTCATATAATGTGCATTGATATTCTCACTCTCAGCTTCATTTTTTTTCTATTTTAAGTTTTCAAACTACAATCTATTTCGGTGATATGGAGTCTGGAATGGTGAGAATGAGTAGAAACGTGATACTATTGTTTAGCAGACAAGTTGATATAGTTTTGTGGATAAAGGTGAAATTGATTGCTAAGCTTCAAAAAGTACCAGACCTTGCTAGGTTCCTTCCACTTTTTCCTCAAGGGAATGTGCTTATCCTCTATTTTGAAATGAATCATAAGGACCAATTGGATGACATGATAGACCAAACTAAAGAAAGCATTCACTGAAGAACTCTTTGAAAATTATGAAAAGCTTGAGAGTGAAATAGACTTGGCGTATCTGTGGACATAAATGGTGAGGTGAAATTTGAATAGGTACACTGTGCTGCAGCTGCCCAAGTTTTGAACTCTTGCAAAATTGAAGACAGGGACTTCAAAGAGTTTAATGGAAAGAAAAGGACAATGAAATTTGATTGGAGAGTCTCTAGTATTAAAAAAACAAGGTGCGGTACTATAAGAATTCCTTGAAAGAAGCAAAATGTGTAGAGTTTGAGAAAGAGGTAGAAAGATAGATTACAGAAGGTATTCTCTTACCATGAAAGGGTGAAGTGAAAGGAGTGTTACTGTTGATGGCAATCGTCCAAACTACAAAAAGTAAAATCAAGCCGGTATTACACTTTTGGGAGTTGAACTGTTATGAAGAGTGCCTTACCAGGAGTGATATAAATGATGTGTGTGATGAAAAAGTGGAGGTAGTTGGTGGAAGGAAATACGATCATGAGCCTACTTGCAGTTACACATCACAAAGAAACTATGGCAGTACCAGCTAGTGCACTATAAGGGGAAAATTTACTGCCTGAGTTGGTTGTGGTTCACTCAATGCTGCATCAAAAATCATGGCAGTAGTCTTAAAAAAAATGCTGATGAAGTGCAATAAGACAAAAGAAACTACTGATTTGTATATTGTCTTCATTCCATTGATTGAAGATAACACAATCCTGAAATATAATGCCACTTAAAGCTTTTGTTTTACTGAATTCTATAGTAAGTATATAAGGTTTGCTCCTGGCTGATGATTCTCAGTGTGAGCATATGTTATTTAGACATTATTTATTATACATAACCTATGTATGTCCTTTTCGAATTTTATATATATTTAACATATCTGATTTTCACTGAACGTAACACTCATTCACACAATTTTTTTAGTATGCTTGATGAATCAGTTTTTTGTCCTCAACTGTATCTATGAATTTTCAGTTGACAATAATGAGCTCCTTTTATCCATAAATGTATAGACTTTCGTTTTTATATATAGCATATTTTTATTCAGGCATGATTAGTTGAATAATCTGTGGTGATCTTCTCAAATTTATCGACTTCTTAATGTTAATATTAAATTCATTACAGAAGGTGAAGTAGTTTCTTTCTATTTTCATTTTTATTTTCTCCAAATAATTTACATCTTGTCTGTGATCATCTTCAGGGGTGAATTGTTGAAACAAAATGAACATAACTGATAGTTGTGATTTTTTTTTTTTTTTTTTTTTTTTTTTTTTTTTTTTTAATTTGCCTGAACGTGCTTTGTTATAATTGTTTAAAAATTAACTGCTGATGCTATAGCTTTTTTTTTTTTTATGATTCTCTGTATTAATGTTTGGATGAGTCCAAGTATGTTATTTGAATGAGTCCAAGTCATATTCTTTACAACATACATTGACATCAAGATATGCCTAACAACGGTATTGATGGAGCAAGTGGTGGAATTAAGGAATTTGGATTGACAGTAAAGCCAGTAGAACCCTATTGAAGAGCAGTGTTGAGTTTTACGCTAAAGAGAGGAAAAGTGGGTGAACTTGTGTTTGGAAGAGGTAATAAAGTTCCACAGGTGCAGGTAAGATGAGTAGGTAGGAATTGTTCTTGGTCTGTGATGGTTGCAACTAGCAATCACATGTGTAAAGTAGAGATGGGATAGACTGGGAATGTAAAGGTCAATGATGAAACTGTTGCTGTAATACAGGAGTTCTTGGATTTTGTTAACCCCCTTTGTTTTCCATTCCTCTTCTGTTAAAGCAGATGTTGCTTAGAAGATCAGACTTCAAAAACAATCTTCTGCTGGTTTATTAAACAGAAACAATTGAGATCAAAATAAAGCAACCTCTTCCTCTTCTACATTTAAACTGTAAGGGAAATTTGAAATATTCAAAATTACATCATATTTTAGCAGGTATCAATCATGGCTGGAAATTTCTGCATACAATATAAACCCTAAATGACAAATAAAAATCAAAATGCTGCCTCACTGAAAACAGCAGGAATGTGACCCATTGCTTGAAAATTGTTAAATGTTTATTTTCAAAGGATTAATGAAAGATCCTGTGACTCAGAAACAATTTTTTTGTCATTTGATGATTGACTTTCATGGTATGCACTTTCAGCTCTGCTCCACATTAACTATTTCAGTACAATTTTATACACTATATGTCACAACTGTTATGGGACAGATATTTATTTTTTTAGATGAAGTTTTATCAACCCTTGGAAAACTGAATCCTAAACAACTGGCTATCATGAAAGAAATCCTGTATAATCAGGATGAGGTAAGTGAGAGACTTGTAATTTCAATTCTTGATTTTCTTGTGATAAAAATTGGATTGTCATTTGTAGACATTTAGATACATTTAGATGACTGTACTATGTTGCTGTTTTCTACAAGTATGTTGTGGATAGAGGTTGGTAGGTTGCTGTGTGTATTTAAATGGGTCCTTCTGGAGCTATGATCCGAGAAGTGCAAAGTAAGCATTCTTGATAGGCATCTAGCTGTATGTCCAATGTAATTATTATTCATGAATTAGTTTTCATCAGTAATGCGTTCTGTAAAGCATGTAAAATTAATAATTAATGTTGGTCCCATGCAATTTAGATCTTGTTAGTGAGTTGTTGACAATGACGATAGCTATTTTAAATTTTTTATCATAATCAACTTACTATTACACCTGGAGACCTACCAACCTAAATAATGGAAGTGTTAACAATTTTTTTTATAGCAATAGAAATCTGAACACAGCATATTGTGACTATGATCATAATTCATATTAGTGAACGTTAGTATCCTCTAATTTAGTAACTTTTATGAGTTTTAGATGAGTTTATGTCCATAATTTCTGTTAGTATGTTGTAAATACAGGTTCGTATCAACTTGGTTAATAAGTACCAAATTTGTCAAATCATGCCGATTTTGAAATCGGCAAAAATAACCTCCAAATGTCAAGAGGTCATAACTCTTGAAGTAAGCGTCTAAGGGAGATAAATTTTAGGATCTTTAAAGTTTTATAGGTGGACAACTAAAATTTCATCAAAACCTGAGATGGTGGCTATTAGAATTTCTGAAAACTTGGTCAAGTGGATAAGGAATTACCCCCCCCCCCCCATATCTTTCATATATATATATATATATATATATATATATATACACACACACACACACTGGAATCCACAGCCTACAATAAACTCATAACTAACACTCATACAAGACAACCACGAACACATCCAATTCAACATAGTGGATTTCTACCCATCCATCACGGAAAATATATTAAATGAAGCTATACAACTAGCGCAACGACATGTAAAAATCACAGATGATAATATTAAAATAATCATGCACTGCCACAAATCTCTATTTCACAATGAACCATGGGCAAAACAAAATCACAACCTATTTGATGTAACAATGGGTAGCTACAATGGAGCAGAGACATGTGAATTAGTAGGCATACTCGTTCTCTTATACCTAGCCAGAATCCTGGAGAAAAAGGACACAGGACTATACAGAAATGACAGACTTATCCTGATAAGAGAACCCAATGGGCCCCAAATTAGATAGATTCAGAAAAAAAATAGTAAACGCCCTAAAAACCATTGGATTCAAAACAGAAATAAAAACAGGTACAAAAACAGTTAACTTTCTAGACGTCACTTTTAACTTGGACAATACATATGAACCATACAAAAAAAGATAATGACACTCCAACTTATGTACACACATCCTCCAATCATCCACCTTCAGTTATGAAGCAAATACCCATATCAATCAGCTGCAGACTATCTGAAAACTTATCTAACATACACATTTTCAATAGCAAAAGAACATCATGCAACGAAGCACTAAAAGAATGTGAATACACACAACTACAATATACACCTCTGCAACGAAAATGCAAAAACAGAAAAAGAAATATCTGGTTTAATCCACCATACAACAAAACCATCTAAACAAACATAGGTAAGACATTCCTAAACTTAATAGACAAACACTTCCTGGTGACGAGCCGATTAGCAATATTATTCAACAAAAATCTCAAAATCAGTTACAACTGCACAAAAAATATAACACAAATAATAAAATGCAACAACAAAAAATTACCAACCTACAATAATGCAACCAAGGAACCTCAATGCAACTGTAGAAATGGAACATGTCCACTCCAGGGAAATTGCCAACAAACAAATATAATATATAAAGCCAAGGTAAATGCAAACCACAAAATGTACTACATCGGTGCCACTAAGGGACCATTTGAGAAAAGAAAAAAACAACCACAACCTTCTCCAACAGAAAATATTCTAACAGCACGCTACACTATCCACATACATATGGCATTAAAAAGACAGATATTTCACCAAAAATAGGCTGGAAAATATTGAAAAAAGCACCTGCCTACAACATCATAAATTTCCTACTTTTGCCTACATGAAAAAGTAGCAATATCTCATACCCCACAAAAGAACTTACTAAGCATAAGATCGGAAATGATTTCCAAATGTAGACATGAAATTAAATACCTATTATCACAATTTATACCAAGTGGGTAAACAAAAACAAAAAACGCTGCTACCATAACCTTATCAATTGTTCAAACTACTGTCATAAAAATTGCAATTATTGTTATCATTCCATCACCATTACCACCATTACTAATCACTACTACTGCTTTACAATAACTATTTGCTACCACAATTGTTATTATCATCAACCCCACCCCAACCTTTACTAACGCATCACAATTGCTATTGCTGTATCATCATTAACGTAAATTACTCAGTAAAATTAATACCACCACATAAAAACTAACAAGCATTACAAATTGGAATTTCTACCATTTATGTGTGTGTATATATATATATATATATATATATATATATGTGCGCGTATGAGAAAATATTGTTCAGAGAACAGAAATAGACAAACCGTCTGTGTGTTGGCATCGCTACAATCAGTCGGTAGATACACTATTTGAATACACTAATCAAATGCGTATGTATGCACACAACAGCTCATATATACATACATGTGGCAAGCCCTATACTGTTCACATATAGTTCTGTTTGTGTGAGCC
>JBBBDQ010001249.1:700000-802500 GCA_037127315.1 Ascarosepion bandense | reverse complement strand
GTTTGCAACTTGGTATTAATGGTTTGCATTTTATACCTGCCATAGTTTTGTAAAGATTTTTTAGGCTTGAAAACTTGACTTTTATGCTGTAATTCATGGTAACTCTAACTTATTAAAATAAGTATTTTAAAAAAAAGTAAACAAAAAGGTGTTTACTTAAACATGAGTTTTGCACAAAAAGAACAGTAATAAGAAATACATCTATAAAAATATATAATCTTTAAAAGCTGATAACATTCAGGTCTAAAGCTACTCTAGCTCAATCTCCACACCGTATTAGTTTTATAACATACTATTTTAAATGTCAGTGTGACACTATGTAGGTAGAATGGATCATCAGTCTGAAGTAAAAATAAATCAACTTGTGCTAGCCAATATTCAAAACGGAAATTGACGTACTTTACAGAAGTGGGTCAATACATCCAGCTTAGTGATAGTTGAGCATTTGTCAAATAACCATCAATGTGTCTGGTCCTATAGTCAAGACATGTTCTTGAAACTGAGGAAAGCTCATCCATATTTCTACTTCAGACACTATACATATCAAGTCCTTTCTGCCTTCCTTGCACAAAGGATGCTGTCAGCATAATCTAAGCTTTGCTGGCAAGGTATTTCTGAACTCATGACACATTGTTATTACATAATAAAATATGTATTTCTATGAAGAAACAATGAAAAAGCAAGATAACTAAGTTTGTATTAGAAGACTGAATTTGTCTGCTTGTATATATTGTTATAAAACTGATAGTGATATTAAATGTGTCTATTCAAGACATTTCATGCTATGTATACAAGTTCAAATCTTTCTCATTCTCTTTGTATTCCGTATGTGAGAAAGAAGTTCCATTTGGACAGATTCTTTCCAAGAACCATTACTTTGCAGAATACTTTCAAGAGAATGTTTCCTGATTAGTACAATCTTAACCTCTTTAAGTTGAGGGTTAACTTATTTTTTTTCCTAAATATCCTCAAGAACTGTACTTATCTCCCTCTATGACATGTCATATGACAATGTAATGAAGTAACCCTCTACCTTGAGTGGCTCTTAACCTCTTCAAGTCTATAGGATTGACCATTATCTTTTCTACATATCCACATGAACTGCATTATTGCTACTTATATCCTTTTAAATTGGCCACAGTTTTAAGATGCTTTTCTTCCTTTTTTTTTTTTTTCTCAGCTGCAGACGGTCTTGAATTACTCTGACAGATTGATGGACAATGTCAAAGATGTGTGCGGTGACAACCCAAAAGTAAGTTTTGAGTCTTTTTTATTGTTAATGTTGTGCATTGATTTTTATCCTGATGTGAAATTAGCCAGTGTCCTTTTTGTCAACACCCAAATCTCTGTGGCAGATCAATAGTCAACAAATTCATTCAAAACTCAGCTCTATCCCATGTTGTGTGTGCTATAAATACTAGCAGTATAGCCCGGCGCTGCTCGGGTGTAATGAAAGCTTTAAAACTAATCCATGGTCCTTGAGCTCAAACTCTTTGGATGTTGGCATGAAAGACTAAAAAGCAATAGTTGTTTCCAGTTACGGCGAAACCGTAGACTGAAAGAAAAATGAATGGATGTAAGTCAAATTTTGATTTCCTGGTATCGATATCAAATAAGTTTTTTCGTCGTAAACTGAATTTTGAAGGTTAAGTCCTCTGAGTAAATGGAATCCTGGCTGAGACTAAGAACTACAATTATACCTACTTAGAGCCAAACCCGAAGCAACAACTAAAATAAAAGGGCTGAAAAAATTCAGGCATACAGGCAGATGAACACACAAACACACACACACAAAAACATCTTGCCTTTATATATAATCGATTTTCTGCACTATTGTAAGAACTGCAAACTTGAAACTTCTGAATATCGTTTCTTATGTCTTTGAGTGTATCAAATTTAATTAAAATTGGACCACTCCTTCTATAACCTGATTTTTTTTTTCGATATTTATCGAGGGTACCTTGACACAAAACCTAGCTAAGGACACTCGCAGATACTTGTAGTACAACGGTGTAAATTTTCCAAGAAAATCGGTTCAGCCGTCTCTGAGTCTATAGGTAATGGAGAGACGCACACACAAAGTTCCATTTATAAATAAGTTTAGATATATATATAATGTACACACAAATTTTTGGGATCAGTATCACACAACCTAAATTTCAACCATTAGGTCTCTTCAGGATTAGATACAAAAAACCTAATTTTTATGAAGTACTAACCTTCAAATGGCACGAGACATAATTTGGGCCCAATCAGATTATTAGTTTACAAATTAGTTATTTAAGTGAAGCTACTGTTGCAAATTTTCAAAACAATGGAAAAATCTGAATTTTGTGTTGATAAAGCATTGCTTTCTGATAGGAAAAATTACTGTTTAAGCAAAATAATGGCTTGGTAAGTTATCCAGCCTCTACTTTGTCAGAAACAACAATTAAGAGATGGTATGCTCACTTTAAATGCGGTCATACAGACACAAATAATGCTGAATGCTCAGGTTATGCAAAATCGGTAGTTGTCCTGGAAAACATGAAAAAAAATCCACAAACTTGCGTGAGAAAGTTGTTCAAAGTGGGTGCCACATTTGCTCACAGTCAATCAAAAACAACTGTTGATGATTCAGAACATTGTTTGCAACTGTTTCAACGCAACAAGGAGTTTTTGCATAAATATGTGTCAATGGATGAAACATGGATTCATCACTTCACTCCGGAGTCAAATCGGCAGTCAGTTGTGAAGAGCAGCAAGTGAAAGCCATCCAAATTGACCAGACGCAAATATCAGCAGGCAAGGTTTTGGGATGAGCAAGCTATTTTGTTCATTGATTACTTTGAGAAAGGAAGAACCATCAATAGCAAATATTATTTAGCATTATTGGTGCATTTGAAGGAACAAATCACTAAAAAATGGCCACAAATGAAGAAAAAGTGATTTTTAACCAAGTCAATTGCAACAGTGGCAAAACTACATGAGTTGCATTTCGAATAGCTTCCACATCCACCCTATTCTCTAGATCTGGCTCCCAGCGACTACTGGCTGTTTGCAGACCTCAAAAGAATGCCCCAGGGAAAGAGATTTGGCTTCAATGAAGAAGTGAAATTGGAAATTGAGGCATAATTTGAGGCCAAAAATAAATTGTTTTACAAAAAAGGTATTGAATTGTTAGAGAAGCATTGGAATCAGTGTATCACCTCAGAAGGAGACTGTTGATGAATAAAGTTGAATTTTGCTGAAAAGTTGTTGTTTTATTAGTTAGGCCTGAAATTTATTGAGTGATTGTTATCTATCTATATATATATATATATATATATATATATATATATATATAAGGAAAAAGAAATAGGGTCGTTCCAACAAGAAAAATTGGTTTAGAATAAAGTGTGAGAAGCCGTGAATGTTTTCTTTAATGTGTATATTTATTGTTTTCGTTATTATACATATATTGAATAAATCTGTGACTTTTCGTATTGAGTTCCAAAAAAAAGGAACTCGATACGAAAAGTCAGATTTATTCACCTGAAGAGTCAATTTTAAACTCAAAACAAGTGTAGCATCACAAATACCATTCTGGACACTTAATGTATCATAACGAAAACAATAAATATACACATTAAAAACATTCACGGCTTCTCATACTTTTTATATATTATATATATATAAATTTTGTTCAGTACAGTATTAGGTTTGAGTGTGTCACTCTTGCATGCAGACAATTATAATTTCACTCCATGGCTTCTATAGGATATAACACTTCATCTTGGTTGGTCAGTTACCAGGCTAAAATTAGAGGTTTTTCTAATGCAGAAAATTATCTTCACGTGACGATGTCTCTCGTGTTAACTCAGCCTGTTCTAGTCTGGAATTTGACTGAAACTCTGTCAAACTCTAACTCCAAAACACTGTCTGAAAACCTGACTCTTGCTCATATTGAGCCTCGCCTCTAGTGGGTTTGCATGTGATGCACTCTGGATATGCTAGCATCTCCAAATGACCAATCAGAGATCCTTCTTTTGGTAACCTGATCAATCTCCTCTCCTGTATCAGTGCCTCTTATTGCCTGAAGGGCGTGGAGTGTTTCTCTGACTTTCCTGAATTCCCCCCAAGGTCTTTTCCTTGTTGGTCATCTGATCAACCTTACGTCCTGTTGGCTGGGGCAATAGAATACGCCAACTGTAACTCTGTAAAGAGATATGACCCCCCCCTCCCAGTGGGGGCCACTTCTAGACATGAATGAATGTGAATTTCCCAATAAATGAGCTAACTCTGCTGGTAACCATCTGGTCTGTGCAAGATCTTGTGACAGTTGAGGAGAAAGGAATTATCTCAAAGTACAAAAATAACATTCCTTTCCAAGAAGCATTGAAGATGGTAGTAGGGCCTAACACTACCACCTATTCCCAAGCAGTCCAACAGGGGAAAAAAAAATATGAAGAATTTGTCAAAACACTAATTCAGCTGGATCTAGGTAACTAGGACAGTTTTATTAATAAGATAAAAGCCTTGCTTGAATTGACAAAAATAATACAACTACAGCTTCAGAAACACCAACTACCGAAAGTAATTCTGTGGACAAAAGAAAATCCTCCACTAAAACAACTACAAAAACCACAGTGCAGACACAAACCATTTCTCCTAAGAAACAAGTTGCAGAGATCATCAAGCCGTCCTTTTACTTCTAAAATTGAAAAAATCAAACCCCTGAACCAAATAAGGCAGAATGTTCCCCACAATCTAAAATAGACAATACTCCAACTTCATCCTCATGGGAATGTTTAAAGTTGTCGAACTTAACAAGCCAATCTGCAGAACCATCAACATCAAAAGTTGACACCAAAAATAGATTTAGTTCAATAGAAAGAATGGAGATGGAAGAGCCATACAATATAAACAAATCTAGGAAAAACAAATTTAATTTAACATAATGAAACTGCAAAAATGATTTAATTCTACAATGGAACTGCATAGGAATTAGAGCTACGAAGACAGACAGAGAGCTTCTGGAGGTGTATCGATCCTAGTTAGGAAAGACCTACCTCAACACCAGATAACCATAGACAGTGAACTCCAAATAATTGCTGTTAAAATAACATCGCAAAAAACAATAAATATCTGCTCAATCTATATTCCACCACATGATCTCATTAATGACATTAAATTTAACAAGTTAATAAAACAAATCCCTAAATCCCATCTATTATTAGGTGACCTTAAGTCATAATACCATATGGGGGTGTCTGAAAACTAATCGAAAGGGTAAGGATTTGAAAAAAAATAATCAATATCAATAACCTCTGCATCTTGAATGATAAATCTTCAACACATCTCAATTCATATACCGGCTCCTATTCTGTTATTGACATCACTCTATCTGATCTTTCAAGCTACATGGATTATACATGGAAGAGTCATGATGATCCTTGAGGCAGTGACCATTTTCCCATTATAATAGAAATTACTCAACCTATCAACCTTTCCCTGCTGGAAAGTAAATAAGGCCAACTGGCAACAATTTAAAACATTGTGCAATACAAGACGGGTCCAAAATTCAAAAAGTTTAGACCCAATAAAACACTTTACACAAACACTAATTCCAATAGCAAATGAAACCATACAAAAACTTATTCATCAAACAGTTGCAACACACCCTGGTTTAATAATGAATGTAAAATAGCAATCCGACTGTGAAATGCTGCCCTTCACAAATTCAGTAAATAACCCTTTTACCAGTAACATAAATTCATTCAAATTGCTCAGAGCAACAATTAAGCTGGAAAACAATTAAGCTGGTCAAAAGACTAGTTGGCAAAATTATATAAATCAAATTAATTTCTGTACTAAAACTACCATAGTATGGAAAATGATCAGGAAAATTGCTGGGAGAAACCAACCTACTATGATCAAACACCTCGTTAAAAAAAATATTAAAGATATTGTCAATACACTTGCTGAGACCTTCTTGGGAAATTTGTCCTCTGACAACACTAACATAAAATTTTATAACTACAAAGGCAAAACAAAAACGGAAGCTAAATTTTAATTGACAACACTGAAAACTATAATGGGTTCTTCACCTTACCAGAACTAAAAGAAGCCATACAAAAATCTCACAAAATTGCAGTTGGCCCAGATGAAATCCATTACGAATTTCTTAAGCAACTACCTTCAAAATCACTAGACTATCTATTAAATACATTTAATTACATCTGGAAAAATAGTAATATCCCAGAATCATGGAAACTAGCCACTATCATTCCCTTACATAAACCAGGGAAAAATCACTCTATCCAACAAATTATCATACAATAGCACTGACCAGTTGTCTGTGCAAAACTATGGAATGTATAGTGAATAAAAGGTTAACTTGGTACATTGAATTGAATAATAATCTTTTCACCAACTCCCAATGCAACTTCAGAAACCAAAGATCTACAATGGATCATGGGGTCAGGCTGGAAACCTCCTTAAGGGAAGCAAACGTTCAAAAGCAACACCTTCTAGTCACTTTTTTCGATCTGGAAAAGATATACAAGACCACTTGGAGGTATGAGATCATGAAAGTCCTACATGACATGAGGTTGAAAAGCAAATTACCAAACTTCATAAAATCTTTTCTTTCAGACAGGAAATTCCAAGTTTGAATTGGTTCAACCCTGTTGAACATTCAAAATCAAGAAGAGGTTGTGCCTCGGGGAGTATACTGTTGGTAACCCTCTTAAACATCAAAATTAATAGCATTACCAATTGCCTGAATCCTGGATTTGATAAATAAAGGCCTCACTACTGGGGATGTGCAAAATGCCCCTAAGACAAGTCTTAATTCTTCAAGGTGGACTCTAGTGTAGGTCCCTCCACTCATTTTTCTATACCGAAACTTAAATTGAAATTTTAATAAGCTTTAAGCTTTAAAATCAGCTTTAACTGAAAGCCAACAGATTAAATTTACTTTTACTGGTGAATTTTAAACCAAAATTATATTGATCAGAATCAAAAATATTCTAAATTTTAAAAAAATAATTTTTTAAATTAAAAATTTCCGCCAATTTTCATTGATTGTAAACAGAAGCCAATTCTCAGTTTTAAAAAATTTTACAAAAATAAAATACACCTCGCTGACACATTATTTTCTTCAAATTACCAAATTTAAACTTACTTTAGGTTGACTTGAAACAAGAATCACTTGCTTACTGCTTGAAAAATGTTTCAAAAAGCATTCCTCAATTACAGAAGCCTTGTTATCACAGCTGTCAACACCTTATCAGCACCTTAGGAGCAGCCAACAACTGATGATTTAGTATCTGGCCAAAAGTATGGAAGACGAATTTGGTATAAATCTTATTCATACAAATTTTTTATTTTATTTTTAATTATGTTAAAATTTAAAATTTCAGTAATTATCTAATATTTAATGAAATTAGAGTTTATTTTTGTAGGCTTAAGTTTGAAGATGTTTTATGAAAAATAAAAATAAAACTTTTTTTTACATTTACAATTTAACAGAATGAAAATAACGGCAGTTAACTCAATATTTTATGAAATGTTATGGTATTAATTTTTATTTTTAATATCTATTTTACATATTTTTAGGTACCTCTACAAATTGTGAATTTCACAATTATTATTTTTTTAAAATTAGAAATTAAAATGTAAAAGTTGCTTTAAATGTTTAAGGAATGACTTGCAAAACAGGCTGTTGAATTTTATAAACGTCTTAAAGAGACTTGAATCAGAATCAAAGTGTGGTTTCTGTTTTCCATGTAAGGGGAATAATCCAAAACACTTGTAAACTTCTAAAATAAATACAACCCCTATGGAAACTTGTTATGACCCCCATGAAACATTGTACTTAAATGAACATTTATTTGCATGCAAAAAATTTTTTTTAGTTATTTTAAAAATATACGGTGTGAAAACATTTTTATTAATTTTTTTATTTTTTGATAGGCAATATAATCATCAATTAACTATAAAATAAAAAAAATCATACAGTTCTTTAAAAGATTTTTAAAACTTTATGAATTATTATAATAATAAAAAAATGGAAACAATTTTTAAAATTTTATTAGTAATCGAAAAAAAATTTTTTTCTTCAGACTGTCTTTAATTTTTAATATTTATTCTAGCAATTAAAAAATGCTATGTATACAAGTTCTGCAGCTGAGAAAAAAAAATGCAATAAAACTGATATAATTTAATTTGATAAGCTTTTAATTGCTAGAATAAATATTAAAAATTAAAGACATAGTCTGAAGAAAAAAATTTTTTTTCGATTACTAATAAAATTTTAAAAATTGTTTCCATTTTTTTATTATTATAATAATTCATAAAGTTTTAAAAATCTTTTAAAGAACTGTATGATTTTTTTTATTTTATAGTTAATTGATGATTATATTGCCTATCAAAAAATAAAAAAATTAATAAAAATGTTTTCACACCGTATATTTTTAAAATAACTAAAAAAAATTTTTTGCATGCAAATAAATGTTCATTTAAGTACAATGTTTCATGGGGGTCATAACAAGTTTCCATAGGGGTTGTATTTATTTTAGAAGTTTACAAGTGTTTTGGATTATTCCCCTTACATGGAAAACAGAAACCACACTTTGATTCTGATTCAAGTCTCTTTAAGACGTTTATAAAATTCAACAGCCTGTTTTGCAAGTCATTCCTTAAACATTTAAAGCAACTTTTACATTTTAATTTCTAATTTTAAAAAAATAATAATTGTGAAATTCACAATTTGTAGAGGTACCTAAAAATATGTAAAATAGATATTAAAAATAAAAATTAATACCATAACATTTCATAAAATATTGAGTTAACTGCCGTTATTTTCATTCTGTTAAATTGTAAATGTAAAAAAAAAGTTTTATTTTTATTTTTCATAAAACATCTTCAAACTTAAGCCTACAAAAATAAACTCTAATTTCATTAAATATTAGATAATTACTGAAATTTTAAATTTTAACATAATTAAAAATAAAATAAAAAATTTGTATGAATAAGATTTATACCAAATTCGTCTTCCATACTTTTGGCCAGATACTAAATCATCAGTTGTTGGCTGCTCCTAAGGTGCTGATAAGGTGTTGACAGCTGTGATAACAAGGCTTCTGTAATTGAGGAATGCTTTTTGAAACATTTTTCAAGCAGTAAGCAAGTGATTCTTGTTTCAAGTCAACCTAAAGTAAGTTTAAATTTGGTAATTTGAAGAAAATAATGTGTCAGCGAGGTGTATTTTATTTTTGTAAAATTTTTTAAAACTGAGAATTGGCTTCTGTTTACAATCAATGAAAATTGGCGGAAATTTTTAATTTAAAAAATTATTTTTTTAAAATTTAGAATATTTTTGATTCTGATCAATATAATTTTGGTTTAAAATTCACCAGTAAAAGTAAATTTAATCTGTTGGCTTTCAGTTAAAGCTGATTTTAAAGCTTAAAGCTTATTAAAATTTCAATTTAAGTTTCGGTATAGAAAAATGAGTGGAGGGACCTACACTAGAGTCCACCTTGAAGAATTAAGACTTGTCTTAGGGGCATTTTGCACATCCCCAGTAGTGAGGCCTTTATTCTGAATTCTACGAACCACCACTAAAACTTAGATTCCAAACATTAGGTCTGTAGTACTACAGTAAAATCGAATCGCAACCAACCAATCCAGCTTATAACTGCATTATCAACCCCAAACAACAAAACTGTTTGATCAAAGAAAAGGCCATGGCACCTTTTGGTCTCCATATGAAACCCATAAGAAAAGATACAGATATTTCAATCACAAACATCCATGATTTCATTCAACTAAACTCATCACCCTGGCTACTTAAGCAGCCTGTGATTATTCTTGATTTAAACAAACTCACTCAAAATAAAACTCACCCATTAACCTACCAAGAAAAACAATTCAATATTCAGGAAAAATACCCAAACTACTTGCACATTTACACAGATGGCTCCAAAGACAGTAACAGAACTGGATGTGGAGCAGTTTTCAATAAGAAAATGATGAAAAATGCCTTCCAAAGGAAGCCTCCATATTTACTGCAGAAATCTATGCAATAAAATTAGCACTTAAGTTGGTTTGAACAAGCAACTTAAAAAAAAAATTCATCATTCATATTGACTCTCTCTGTTCTACAATCTATAAAAAAAATACAAAACTGGATAACCTTTTGTCAAACCTTTATATAAAATCAACTCCATAAGACATGAAAAAGTGATATTTTGTTGGATCCCAGGTCATATTGGAATTCAAGGAAATAAGCCAATTCCTTAGCAAAAGCTGCACTTAACATGACATCCAATCAAAATTCCAAAATCCCATATACTGACCTAAAACATAAAATCAAGAAAATATTGATACGAAAATGGCAACAACTATCGGACAAAAATACCCACAACAAGCTCTACCAAAAAGAGCCCATTTTAAAAGAAAGGAAACTGAATCCTAATAATACAAGAGAAGAAACCACCCTTGCTCGACAACAAATTTGGCCATACTAGATTGACTCCTTCATACTAGAAGTGGAGCCTCCTCCAAAATGTCCCTGTGGAAACCAATACACAGTAAAACATATACTGATAGAATGCACAAACCTTACACACATTTGAAGAAAGTTCTACAATATGAAGAATACAAAGGAACTATTTACAAAAATTGATCCAAGTCATATAATAAACTTTGTGAAAAGATTTGGTCTCGTATCAAGGATGTAGACTAATGTGTAATCAATATATGCTACCTTTTAACATTGTGCAAACAAATTGACTATATTAAATGGAAATCCTTGTAGACAGTAATAGCTGGAATTATTTTGCAGTGTGCAAACAAATGAGCTTTAGCTTATATAGCTTATAGACATGTTTTATATATAGAACTAAATTTGGCATTAAATTGACCCACAGTGGTTGATATGCCAACCCACTGATCAACTGTCTCCTTCCTGTGTGTAGTTGATTTTGCACCTGAGATTTTTCATTTCAATCCTTTTATCAACAAGTGACTCAAAAGGAGACCATTCCTTGATTTGAGACGTTTTTAATTATCTAGTCCTTCTTGATTCGTATTCAACTGTCACAAGAAATTATCTAGCTTTACTTTAAAAAAAAAAAAACACTGTTTCTTTAATTATTAGCATTGCAAAATTCCCTAACAACAAAGAAACTTTATTTCTGAGTATCCAGTCTCTCTTTCTGATTAGGGGTGACTTGTTTTTAAGGGTCACAAAATTCTTTCAACAATTTCCCATGCAAGGGAAAAGATTGTTTCAAATCAAACCATATTCAACTTGTCATTTTATCAATAGTCATTAAATTTTCACGACAAGAGTGACTATTTTGCAATAATGGTCATTTTAAATTTGGTGACAAGTTTATCTTTGACCAAATTTTGTGGCCAGTATTCAAGAGTTGTAAACAATTTTATCTCAAGTGGTGGTTCGTTTTCAAGGGTCATAAAGTTTTCCTTTTTTACTTGGGTGGTCTTTTTTAGAATATGCCTTCACCCAACCTGTACCAGATGAAGAAGAAAAAATACTGAATTACTTTTTTTTTGATATATCGATTGGTTTATCCAGATAACTTCATTCCTTTCTTTTGGTACCAGAAATAGTGTTAAACTTACACTTCCAAAGGATGTGTTCATATTTCAACTCTCAAATATTGAGCCATATTTACTTATGGTATATTAGATTTTTGGTCAAGTTATACAGTAGGTACTACATTGAAAATTATTACTTTTTTTTTCAAATTTCTTTTATGTCCATATAAATTTAGAACTACTGATCATAAATATCTTTAAAAGAGAAAACTAAGTTTGCAAATATGCTCATGTTTTCTTAAAATATAAAAAAAAAAATTTGAAATCCATAATCTGGAGTGCATCATCAAGAAAAGAAAAAAAAGAACTCCAGATTACAAATTAAAAATTTTTTTGAAGTTTGGTCATTTTACGAACATATCAACGCTCTTGGGTCATTTAATGCTGAAAATCAGGTTTTGATGCATAATTTAATTTTTCTCAAGTAGGTCAAAATGGCTTTTACATTTACATTTTTGTAAAATTTCTTAAGATTATTCACCTTATAAAAACATTTATGGATAGAAGCAAATTCAGTACAGTCTGATAAAATGCTTTACTATGTATGTATCCTGGCATGCTATGCATTTAGGTGAATTCCCATCTTTGAGAAGAAATGAATGTGATATTGATATGGTCAATTCTGATTCTTGTTAAGACTGCTACTTCTCTTTGGAAAAGACTGGTTTTAAGGTGTTTTATCTTAAGTGTATGTTTGATTTTTGCGCAACTCATTTTTTTTGCAACTTATTAAATCTATATGCATCAGTTAGTCAGTTTAGTACGATATGTGATACACGCTTGGTTAATCGTGTTTCAAAAGAAACATGACCGACTGGACAAGATTTTCTTGTAGGTCGCCATTACTTTCTGCAATAGATTGGTTGCCAACCAAGGCTAGAGAGCCCAATTTGTCCTGCTATTTAACCTGTAGCTGTTGGAAGTGGAGATGGATTCATGCCTTTCTCAAGGGTATTTACACAAGTGAATGCACCTGTTGCGGGTAGTTGATTACAGAATTTATATTAGAAGGAAAATTCTCAGAATAATAGGTTTCTGTAGCATGTTAGTTTGTATACCACACAACATAAATTAAATTGAAGAAGCATAAAGCAAATTGTCATGCAAGAAATGACCACAGGAGAGTGATTAAAATTCAACAGTAAAAGAATTTTTATATATACAATAAAATTTACATGCATGGTCAGATGAATTCTTGTTGCTAGTCACAAGTGAAAAAATGTCTGAAAGATTGTTCATGCAGAGTATATTTCAACAAAAGTCAATATTTGTGATTCGGTAAGAAAATTACAATAGACTTTTGCTGCAAGAAAAATTATCAAAATGTGTGTGTGTGCATTGTTTTACTTAGAAATAAGTTGTTGAGTTATTCACCTTTACCTGTTAGATTAAATGAATGTGTACACAATAACTTTGTTCGTGAAGTGAAGGAATATTCACTCTTTCAAGGTAATTGCAGGATGAATTTAAATGCGGTCGATTGAGGAGCCAGCAATTAGACACGCGTGGATGTTATTGACATCTCTTGGAATTCGCAAACTAAGTCGAATTGAGTTATATTGCCACTTATATACATTTTGGAATTCTAGAAATTGACTCCAGAAGCATTGGCAGGAAAGAAGAAATCTATTTCAGTTTTAGAGTGTGTTGACCAATGAAAAGGTAAATTTGTAAATTCGAAGTGATGATTGGCTAAAAGGCTCTTTGTATGAAGAGTCTACACTTCGGGAAAGGGTAGAAAGGTTTATGTGGAATATCCCACACACTGAATACAACTGGAATTCAAACTTGTCTCTGATTTCATTCTGAGCTGATATCCAAAAAACCAAAACTCACAACAATATATATATATATATATATATATATATATATATCTCGATAACTGTTTTGAAATCTGTGAGAGGGTCTTTTCCTTTTGATATATTCATTTTTAGTGTCTTATCTGCCTTTCCATTTCCCTGGATGCCTATGTGGCTATGGATCCAGCAGAATAAGATGTTTTTAGTTATAAAGTATATTGATTTTGTTTAAAAGTTTGGTTTTTAGAGGATTGGTTATATTTTTATGTAGTTCAATGTGCAACCAACTTATGACCATTCAAAGTTTATCAGCACTATTAAAATTTTCTGTCTTGTGTGTGACTGGGCCGGAAGCCTATTGTAATAGTGTATAACTGAAGAATTAGTGAGCTGAGTTCAAATTCCAGTCAGATTCATTGCATTCACTTATGTGCTAATACCCTTGGGAAAGGTATGAATCCATCTCTTCTTTCCCCAGCTATGTGTAATTAGCAAGACAGACTGAGTTCTATAGCCTTGGGTGGTAAATGATCTAGGAGAAGGAAAACTGAATACAAAACCAACCTTGAAGGGGTTGGGCTCCATCAGATTGTTGTACCCAAAGAAACCCCACTTCTACTGTGGCTGCAGTACATGTGATGCTCCTATGACTCTGAGTCATAGAAAAAATCTCCAAAAAACTGACTATACAGGCTTCAAGCAAGTGAAAAAAAAATCATAATTATCTCTCTCATCTCTCTCTCTATCTATCTATCTATCTATATATATATATATATATATATATATATATATATATAAATAAAAAGGTAATCTGTGTGTGACTGTAACCTATGCATGCCTACATTTTTTTAAGCTACGCCATTCAAACTTTCTAGGGACACATATCTACAGGGAAGCCAGGTTGACACATACTTTTTGAGTTTGTTCAGCAATTTTCCTTCCGCACTTTTTGGCCAATGGAGCCGATTGTTTACATTTGGTCCATAAAATATCTAAGATGGTTGGTGAATTACATCACAGAAATCAAATCACACGTGTCAAAGGTGACTAAAATATTTTTTTAAGAAAAAAAAAAAAATGAGCCTTTATATTTAATTTTTATTCCGATGTTTTAAAAATTCATTTGGTCAACAAAAAAAAAAAATGTGAATATTTTTTCCCGTAATTTTGAAACAAAAGAAATATTTAAGTGTTTTTTCAAACAAAATATGTAAAAAAAAAAAATGCCAATGGTTAATTTAAGTTTTTTTTTTTTTTTTTTTTTTTTCATACTTCAGAAAATAAAATAAAGCTTTTTCTTTCACTAAATATTTCATGCAGGAAATCAATTGTCTGTAATTCATGTGGCATTAATGTAACTTTTTCTCTAAAATTAAATGTCTACATTTTTAAATATTCTTTGAAAATTTCTGAAATTCATTCAGTCAACAAAAAATGTAAATATCCCCCCCCCCATAATTTTGAAACAAAAAGTGTAATGTTGTTTACAATGTCACACAAAACATGTTTATGCAAAACAAAAGAAAATAGATTTTTTTAATGGAATTTTTGAACAATTTTTTATATAATTATTTTTTTATATAACTGAGTTTTAAAGTGAAGCAGTGACTATAAGCACTCGGAAATTGCAATCTGCTGCATTAATCATCTAATTATAAAATGTTCTTCGTTTGCACTAGCAATGCCGGGCTATGATGCTAGTTTAGTCTTAAAGTAAATAAAAATTAATACTAATAGAATAAATGATTATTAGATTCAACCATCTGAAACATTAGTGAAAATTGTATTCTCAAAAACAAGTTAGAAAATGATATAGAAAGACAGATTTAACTTATTTAAATTTCATTTTAACATTTAATGCTTTGCAACATCTTGCTGTGATTCATAAAACAAAATAGATGAAACTTAATTATTTTTTTTTTTTTTTTTCAGTAGTACATCAATAAAAAAAAAATTGTATTTATTTACATGTTTTTACATATAAATCTTTATAAAAATGGTTTACCTTTTATAATCTTTTTGAAACCGTCTTTTTGAAAGACTGTTCTTTATTTTTTTTTAATTTTTTTTTGTGGACACAAAAGTCCATGTTTGCCGAAAAATGAACACAAATCTGAGGTATCAGAAAATGAAAACAAATCTAAACAAGATTTTCCCAAATATCAGCATGAAGTAACCTTGACACCAAAAAGTCTCTCATATAGCTAAATTGCCACTGAACAGTTATAATTCATTGATGACCAAGCATAGCCATTCTCAGGTCAATTTGCACAACAGCCATGTGAATTTAGTGATAATATCATCTATGTCCAGAGATTTCTTCTCCAAACAGATAATCATCCCGGAGGACATAACTCTAACCTGCACCATAGACACTTTTGTCGAGGGGTTTTGTGTTAGTTTGGTTTGCTTGTGTCTTATTTTTTAAGCTCTCCTAGTTCACAAATGATTCAGTATTTCTGTTTGGAAAATGAAATTCATAATTTCGCTATATGTCAAATATTGTATATTTTGTTTCCCTATAACTTTTAATGTTAGCAATGCAAGGGAGATAATTAATGCTGTGTTATAAAAATGGCAGCCTGAAAAGAAATGTCTCTATGGAAAAGCTGAGTATAACAATTTAAAAATTATATTTAAAGATTCACATGTGAAAATTTAATACTAAGATCTCAGGTTACTAGGCATCTTGTAGTATATGTAATATATTTACAGATTTATTTTTGGTAAATTTTTATATTTAAAGATGGTTACAGAGCTTATACAATAACACCAGTTGATTTTTGTGCATTAAGTTAAAGCTGCCTTTATATATATACATTTATCTCAAAAACATCTGGCACAGTGGATAAAAGCTGGTTGGATCCAGTGACTTGACCTATAGAGTTCTGAATTCAATACAAGGCTACAGCATTAGAGAACAAAAGAGTTAAAGAAAGATAACTGAGACATCCGGAAATGGCATGACTCATGGAACGAGGGCAATCTATCCCGGTGATGGAAATAAAGGGTCCAGTTTAAAATTCCAATCACCTGAAGGTTATAGCATAAAATGGCCAAAATATCATGAATATGGCAATAAAGATGAGGATAAGTCTGAACAATATAAATAATTACAAGACTTAATCTCAGAAATATAGACAAATATGAGGCAACTGAATAACTAAGTGGAAAACTTGTGTAATGTGTTTTGTTCGATGAAATTGTAGAGAACGAAAAGTGTTGTATAGAATATTTTTGCTTTGTCATTTAATTGCCTAACATTGATTTTTCTTCTATATAAAAATTTATATATTACATTCTTCCTTGTGTGTGTATATACGAAATAGGCAATAAAAACAAAAATTGTATATGCAGAGAGCCGACAGTTTATTTAGCAACAGTTAAAGTTACATACATTATTTTTCAATGTAACTGCTGGCAGCGGCGATGACCATCTCAAGGCAGGTACAAAATAAGCCACGCGCTTTAGGAACCATGTCCTTGTCTATAGCGGTGAACACTTCCATGATGGCAGCTTTCAGAGTGTTGACCATGTTGTGGGTGTGCTTGTTTGTCTTGGCCTTGATCCCCCGAAGAAATAGTCAAAGGGGTTGCAGTCAGGTGAGGAGGGCATCCACAACTCTGGCAATCAGTGGAGAGGAACATTGTTGAGCAGCTATGCCTAAGTTGTCTTGGCCCGTGTGCAGGAGTGGAGTCCTGCTGGAAGATGTAGATGAGATTGCCACTGGACACCCCTATCTAGGGCTTCACCACACTCCTCAGCATCTTTTGATAGATCTCAGTAGTGACTTTCAGACCTTTTTTGAAAAAAGAACGAAAGCATGACGTCCCCTCTGGCTGGAGATGACGCCATAAACCATGACAGAGGAGGGAAACTTTGTATGCTTCATGATGGAAACCTTTGATGTCTTTGCAGATCTACCTGTCGTTCTTCCTGTTGCTCGTTTAGTCCTGGATGAAATTCTTTTCATCAGAGAACTTTTAGCATTCTTTCAATCAGATGGAATGAACTAGGATGAATTTAAAATCCAATGTTCTGAAAAACTAGTTGAAGAAAGAAGCATTAAAGACTTAAAACACTTCACAGAAATATCTCTATAGTAAAAAAAATGCATTCCAACAAATTCAGCACAAAAAAACAAGACCTTGATTCAATGATAATGTAAATAAGCCATCAGATTAAGATTATCTTTGAGAGACTTTAATAAACTGCCTACAATATGGAATTTACTGCAATTTAATTAAAGAGACCAAAGAAGAAAACTACGTCAACAGACTTAATTCTGCTCCAAAAACAAAATCTGTCTGTAATATAATAAAGAAAATAGCAGGCAAATACCAAACACTGTAAAACACCTCTCGATAAATAACTAAAATAACCAGCAAAATAGATATCACTGACCAACTAGCCAAAACATTCAATTCATCTGCCAAGGATGGTAGCCAACAATTTCTAATGCTCAAACAAAAAGTGAAAAAACAAAAACTAAACTTTAAATCAAATAATGCTGATAGCTATAACCTACCATTCACTCTAGAAGAACTAAATGAATCTTTAAAGAAAGCCTTTGTTACAGCTGTGGCCCTAGATGATATCCACTATGAATTAATAAAACAGTTACCCAACAAATCATTACAATTGTTATTAAAAATGTATAATAACATATGGACAAAAGGCAACTTCCCAGAAATGTGGATACAGTCATTCATCATCCCTATTCCAAAACCAGGAAAGGATGACACAGACCCTAAAACTACAGACTAGTTGCCTGTGTAAAACTATGGAGCAAATGGTCAACAACAGATTGACTTAGTATCTGGAAACTAAAGGCTTAATCAGCAACTTCCAATGTGCTTTTAGGAAAAAAGAAGCACCATGGACCACTTAATGTCTAGAAACCTTTGTAAGGGAAGCCTTCATTAAGAAGGAACATCTCATGGCAGTCTTTTTTTCTTACAAAATGCATATGGTACATGGAAATTTGGTATTTTGAAAGACCTGCATGAATTGGGCCTAAAAAAAGGTTTACTCAATTCATATAGAATTTCCTGCAAGACTGAAAATTTTAAGTCTGTATAGGAACTGTTATCAGAACTGCAAAATCAAGAAGGGTTCCACAAAGAATTTTTTCAGTAACCCTATTCTGTGTAAAAAATCAACTACATAGTTAAATCCCTAAGCTAGGAGTGATATGCTCGGTATATGTCAACAACTTTGTAATAAGGTACATATCTCAACATATGTATACCAAAGAAAGATAACTCCAACAATGCCTCAATAAAATACACAAATGTGTCACTGAAAATGGTTTTACCTTTTCCAAAATGAAAGCCAAATCTCTGCATTTCTGCAAATTAAGAAAATACACAACAATCCATGTTTAAAATTGGACAGAGAAGAAATCACAGGAGTGGAACACAAGTTCCTAGGCATCATCTTTTGACAAAAAATTAATCACACTCCATCTAAAATATTTGAAAATGAAATATTGTAAAACTGTACAACTTCTGCATGTAGTGGCCCATAATGAATGGGGATTCGATTGACAACATTAATTAAATTATACAGGTCACTACTTTGCTTCAAATTAGTTTCATACATGGTGTGACCAGAAAATCATACCTAAAATACTCAATGCAACCTATTATCAAAGCCTCAGTCATGTTTGGGCTTTTAGGACATCCCTAGTAGAAAGGTTATACACAGAAGCTAATGAAACATCTCCACATTTTAGGTGCATTCAACTGGCACTACAGTACTATGTCAAAATAGAATGATGTCCAACTAACCTAGCTTACAGCAGTGATTTTTAAACCTAATTTCTGTGATCTATTTTAGCCAAAAAGACTTAGGATGACATCCATTGCTGAAGCGTTAGGAACCGCACTCTCAAACTTAGTTATTGCAGCCAGTATTTCACTATGGAAAATCAATCAAGTCGAAATCTTGCTAGAATTAGATAAACTCCTTAAACAAAAACGCACCCACTCACATTCCAGGGCATATTAGAAAACTACATTCTTCTGTACAGACTGGTCAAAATGTTGAGGACAAGACAGGATGTGTAGCAGTGAGACAAAATATCACAAAAAAAAGTGCCTCCCAAAGGGAACCTCTATTTTCACTTCAGACTTGTACAATAGGACTAGTTCTCAGCACCATCAGAGAGCAAACAAAAAAAATTTCTTCATTTTTGCCAGACACATTCTCCATATTAATGGCTCTGAAGAAAAAAAAAATTTAACAACCCACTCATTATGAAAGTATTATGCAAAATGAGTACTATTTGCAAACATAACGACATCAAACTATGTTGGATTCCTAGCTGCATTGGATCTGAAGGTAACAATGATGTAGACCCAAGGACCAAAATCCCATATGCTGACTTTAAGGAGGTTATTAAAGAATGGAAATGATGCTGGGATGCCCAATTCATTTCAAACTAGGAGAATGGAAGTTTGCTTTCAGAAACTCTTGAAAGGAAGAAATAATATTGGCCAGTTTATGCATTGCCCATATGTGAATAACCCACTTGTACTTAGTAAACAACAAAGATCAACCAATATGCAAAGCATGTGAAATGGTATACATTATTAAACATATTAACTGAATATTCAGTCTGTTATGAACAGGGTTTTAGTCTTATAACTAAAATGCCTTAACTTATGATTCATGGTCCGTGGACGAATATATGTGTGTGTGAGTGCAACACGTGGTGAAAATGCATGGAAAGGTAGATATCTACTCAGTTAACTGGAAGATACATTTATTTTACAGGGAGAAACATTGCCAAATATGTACATGCAGTATCAGTCCCAAGTTATCGGGTTGTGTGTCACAACCATTAGGGCAGAAAGAAGATACATGCGTTCCTTACTTATTGACAGCCATATTCCAAGTCTCTTCCTTCATGCGTGCCACGTCTGAATGTCCCATTGATCACGTGACTCCTGTGTACCCACTTTCAGTGGTAAAAAGGGAGGTACTCTGTTTGGGAATAGGGAAGGGTTAACTCCCTTGGAACATGTTTTATTCATCCTAACACAGTCTTGTTCTTTCAAGACAAAAATATAATATAAACAACATGTATGTGCTCTTCGTGAAAGGAATTCATGAAGAGCTCATGCATGTTGTTTATATTATAACATTTTTGTGGATGTGATATTATTTCTTAAAGCAGCGCGCTTATACTAAATATAAACCAAATGAGAATGTCACTAAAACCTATTTTTCTACAAAATGTATACCTGAAAAGAATCCAGCAATGAAACCAGACTCTTGACAAAAACACTTTTTACAAAAAGACATCATGGAAACTTGCTCTACAAACTGATTTCTTACAAGGAACATGTTTTTTCATATAAATTTATTGTAAAAAATTTGTCATCACTAAATAACCTATTGAGATTAATGTGCTATAAAATTAACCAAACCATTGTTAAGTGTAATTGATGCTCAGCTGAATTGGCAAAGTTCTAAGTAAGCCATAATAGAAGGAAAAAAGAACAGGTAAAAATGATACTAAGTAAGCAACATATATGTAGAGCAAACAACAGTAATAAAGTAAAAAAAAAACTTCACAAAGTTTGGAGTTCACACGCAAAAGGGATACAGTCAAGTGATTGTAGCATTCTGACTTACTTGGAGACACAAAAAAACGAGATCGAGAAGTGATCTATTTTTATTGGATAAGAAGAGATCCTAGCATGCATCTGTAGGATTTGTCTATAAATTTGGTGAGGGGGTAAATTTTTTTTGTCATCAAATTTTGGTCGAAGTGCCCTCTGACGTTCATCAAGTGTATATCAATCCATGTCTAGTTCTTATTTTTTTCTACTGCTCAGTTGTTTCTCACTCTTTCCACTGAGTGTAGTCCACACTGTCCATTCAAGGGATTGGACTTACAATTACTGTATCATCTAATTCACAAACTAATGCTTCTAGGCTGTTGTATCATTGCAGCTCAAGCTAGACCCAGATTTGTTTCCAGGATGCAGCTTCTTCTAGTCAAATGCTTGTGGCTTAATGCAAGGAAAACAATAATGTTTTGGCCAGATTGTTATCCATAAAATATAATCATGAGACAAAATTGTAGAAGTTGGAAAATTTTATTCAGTTTGAAACCTTCTTATAATGGCTGGCTGTGGGTGGCATCGCTCTGCTATCCCATTCCCAGCTGGGGCATATGTGCAGTGAAACTACAAGTTGACTTTCCACTCGCGTTCGAAAGCTCTGAATTCCCTGCTACAGAAGGCTGGGTTGTTGTCTGTGAGGAGCTTGTGTGGTGGGCCTTGCTCGAAGACACTGCTTTCAGCTGGCGAATCACAGTTGCAGAGTCCTGTCTTGCCAATTGCTTCCAGACTGAAAAACGTGACAGGCTGCAGTCCGTCAGTGTTACGAAGTGATGGGCACCATAGTGGGTGATATCCATTCCCAGTCTCTGCCAGTTCTTGCTTACCCTGAGCTTTCTTTTTTTCCCAGTGAGTTGGTGCGGGGTCTATAGATTGACACTTTTCACACGCCCGTACAATTGATCTGACGGCTGCTTTTGTTTTTGACAGGCAGACTTTCCTGGCAAAGTAGGTAGTGCGCCGCACTCCTGGGTAACCGCTGTTTCTGTGGATGGACATGATTTGATCAGCATCCAGTTCATCCACATGGATGGCGCCAATCAGTGACCCGGGTTCATTACTTTTTTTCAGTGCGTCGAACCATCACTGCGGTACTCTTGTCAGTTGATCAGCTAAAATCTGAGCTGATGGGATGAGTGTTACGTCCACGGTAAGCTGATACTCGTCCATGAGAGTATTCAGCTGCCTCATGAGCATTTTGTTTGCCGCCTTAGTGTGCACTTGCACTCTCCCAGCCAAAGTATCCGACACCTAGTGGTACACGCAAACGGAGTTTGTCTTTACGTCTAGTGTCTTGCTCTGCCACTGATTGCCAAATTGACACCTTTCAACACGGCATCCAGCTCTGCCTAGTTGATATGTTGAGTGTCATCTTTTGGTCGCAGCTAACAAGCATCTTCCAGCACTGTTTCATGGCTCTCTAATGCCATTCCGGTTGCCAGGGATCTGGCATCGACCCAAACACACAGCTCCTGTCCATCCACACACCAATCTCCACGGACTGGATCATCTCACTGCACAGAACCCACGGTCTCAGCCACCATGCACTGGAGGAGAGCATCCTTCGTTTCGTCGTCCCAGCCCTGCGTCACCGAACTTGTTCTTCTCTTGAGCATTCCACAGGCCACACAGAGCCAACCACACACTGGGAAGTGCCCAACAAGCCTTTCACACAGAGAAAATACTTTTTGTCACGTAATGACACCGGGGATGTTAGGAACCACGCTTCCTCACCTCTACCGCAATTTACCCTGCTCTATTGTGACCACCAATTCTAGTACCTGTGTGCCATCCTCCAGTCGTTCTGGGTCTTAGCATTCCATTCCAAGCTGGGCCAGATGTTCTTTAACACCGGTCCTGTGAACGACATCTTTGTTGATATAGATGTTGTCGATATAAGCGGATGCCACGCAACCCACAGTTTCTTTCTGAGCCAGCACCGCTCTAATAATCACCTTCATGGTTAGGGGAGCCACGTTTAACCCAAATCCTAAATGTGTCAGGTAATATCATTTCCTGTCAATTTTCTCCGTCTGGTATGACTAGAGTGATTCATGGATATGAACTTGGAGGTATGCTCTCCTGAGATCCAACACAGACACGTTTGATCCTTTCTGCTGCCATTCACACAGTTTAGCTGCACAGGCATCTGCATCAGCTGCGACAGCGTCAACATGATGGTTGAGCTCCTGAAAGTTCATCACTGGACATACATTAGCCTTGTTCTACTGTAGTACGGCTATCAGAGGAATTAGCTCTTTGGGAGGCCCCAGTTTTTCTTTGGGGTATGGTATGAGCCAGCCATTGCTTATCCACGTTCGGAGCTCCAGTTCATAATCCTTCCTGATCTATGCTGCTACTGGGTACTCAGAAACCACATTGTGCAGTCTTTCAGGTACACGGTCCAATGACCCCTTCCATGCCGCAGTCCAGGATCGTCTCCGATGGTCGAAGGTGGTAGTTAGTTCTGGATTGTCAACAGTAATGGCTGCACACTTAGCTGCTTGTCCATTGCCAATCTTCACTTGTCCTGTTGACTCGATAGCAATGCCTCCCAGTGCTGTTATGGCATCAATCCCCAATAGAAGGTCAAATCCCACGGCTTACCACCCACCACCAACACGTTGATTTCGGCAGAACTACCTTCATCTGTGGATATGGTCACCACTCCTGCACTGCAACATGGATGGGACAGGCCTCCAATAGTCATAATGTCCACCGTCACTCTCTTCCAAGACCGGCACCGATCCGCATCAACAATCATCCATGAACAACCAGTATCAATCAGTGCTGAACACCAAGTTCCGTCAACAAGGATCTTTGCCACTGGAAACGCCGTATTTACATTTTGGTTAGGGAAAAGGCTGGCGCTGATGCCTTGTTCTTTGTAGCGTTTTTCGAACAGTCTCAAGCCTGTCCAACCTCTTTGCATCGATAGCAGCGTGTTCTGCGCTTCCGACAGTTTTTTGCTATCTGGCCTTTGCTGCTGCACCTGAAGCATGTCACACTGGTGATTTGATCACTCTTGGTGGGAGACGTGTTGTCACTACGGATTGGGCACACAGCTACAATTACATCCTGGCTTTCGTCTCCGGTTGTTGTCGGCACTCTCACTCTTGCTAATAACTCCCTCATATTCAGAGCTTCAACATTCGGTGCCTGTTGGAGTCCATTGGGGATCACATCAGGGAACCCCATAACAAAGGCTAGTTTGGTGAGCCTTTCCATCTCAGCTTCCTCAAACCCGGCCAATCCAACGAGCTGCCTGATTGTGTTCGTGTAGACATCTAAACATTTGCCAGTCCACCTGACCATGGTCAGTTTTCTGTATGCTAAAAATGAGTTGTCGGTAAATGCCTCTTTCAGCCTGGCTTTGATCTGGTTAATGTCTCTCTGATCGTTCTCCTCCATTTCCATGTAGAGAGCTAGTGCGTCCCCCTCCAGGTACAATGGTAGTAGGCTAGCCACATCATCCACCCGCTGAAATCTTGCGACCAGCCTAACCTTTTTTAGCCACGCCATCACATCGCCCTGGCCAGAAAATGGTTTTATAATGTCACTGTTTATGTAAACTTTTGCCATAATTGCAGAAATAGCTTGTAGTATTAAAAAAAAAAAAAAAATGAATGTAAGGGAACAAAAGGTGCAGTGCATGCTCGCTCACAGGCAGGCCAGCTGTTTTTCTTTCTTTGGTTGCCTCAAGGAAATGGATTTCAGGTTTCCTTTTCCTGGTTACACAGGGTAGTTGTGAAACAGACACCAACTAAACTGCTTTTCCTTCCTCTTTGTCAGTCTGCAACTTTAACGCACACAATCCACTGAGAAAATTTGCACTGACAGCAGCACTGGCACTCTTTATGCCATTCCAAGATGGCCAAAATTTGCATCTGTGCAAATATTGTCTCGTTTTGGGCAAGATAGGCACACATAAATTGTGTCTTCAATAGCGGCCATCTTTCTTTTTTGTTATTATCTTACAGGCAAGACATATTCGCGCTCACTTTGAATTCTGAGGTAAGTCATGTCTTTCATTACAGATTCCATAGTACAGTGCCTGAAAAAGAAAGTTGTATGAAAAAAGTGATAATCACTCAAAAATTACATTATTGTATCTGAATATTTCTCCTGAAAATGGTGATTTTAAATTCTTTTTATATAAAATAGTGACTATCACTCAACAATTATATCATTGTATGTCTGAAAATGCTAACTTTAAATTCTTTTTATTTTAGTTGTTTTTTATTTCTATTTTGGTTTTAAAAGAAAATTATATTGTGCACTATTTCTCTTACTATGATTTTCCTGTACTTTTCTTTCCAGAGATATCATGCGTTCCCTTCAGTGACTTCAGCACCAGGCTCAGATGCAGATATTTTCTTTAAAAAGTTAGTAAAGCAGCACTTACACAATTATATTAATAAATTATTGCATGCACATTTTCTTAAGGTGATTAGCTATTCCCTCTTGCAGAGACCTGCTCAGTATGTTTGTCTTACTTCAGCAGCCCCAGAGCCAACCTGCAACTATGTTGGTGTGGTGTAAGGGTTAGCAAACTTGTCTTGCTAGATCAATTATGACTGAGTAGTGAGTTCAATTCTCACTGGGTGCTCCAAGCTTTCAGCTTTGTGCCATAATTAAGCTATGCTTAATAAATTACTATTGCAACTCTGCTGAGCATGCAATTTCTGGAAGAGAGTATACGGGGTGGTCTAAAAGTAGGTGGTCAGTAAATAATTATTTTGAGATTACATATACAACTATATTTACAAATAGAGTTATTATATTGACAATTAAATTTTATTGTGTACAATAAGATACTCATGGACTGCTCCTAAATAATATGGACGTACCCAGTCTGGTTGGAAATATTTCCACCTACTTATGTCCACTTACTTTTAGATCACCCTGTATAATCTGGGGTGCTCAGTAGTTGACCAAAACTAATATGTTCAGATTCTTGGTCACAAAGACTTCATATTAGCACAATCATAGACAGGTTCCAGTTTTTGTCTATCAAATTTCTCTCACACAGCTTGGATTTAACTGTGGTATGGTTTTCAGGTGTTTCCCAGTGGTGACACATACTACAATTAAGTTTGCAAAGTTGGTGTTGCCATTGCAACTTAAATATAAAGAAGCCTCTAAATTCAAAAAGGATATGACTAAAATTCATAGTTAATGCCTGAATGAACAATTCAGTCAATTTGGCTTTTATTATTTTCAGTTACATCACTGTCTCACAGATTCAAATCCAGGCAGGAGGAAAGCCACAAATCCGGTGGCTAAAATTCAACAAAGTTAGATTAGTAAAACTTCTGCACTTTCTTCGCTGTGTTACTGGGAAGCATTGTTTTGAGTATTTGGCCTTGAGCCATAGAAAAACATCTGGACCTTGTATGCACTAGCACTGCCCATTCTCCAATAGGAATGGTGGTCTCTCTTTTACCTGTTAAAGATCATGAACAAGTCTGGATACAGGATCCTGAAGTTATTCTGGACATCATCTTTTGACCCTGTGGTGCTGGTTGTTTTGCCATTTTGAAACATTATCCACTGTGAAGATTTTCTTGTCAAAAACTTTTCTTTTTTAACAGTGGACCCCTACATCTGGAAGGATTTGAACACATTGTTTCATCTTTCCAGCACCATTGATTCTGTAAAGAGGTGGCTTGACATCCTGATGTTTGCTTTAAGGCCCAGTCCATCATGCATGACCTTTTCAATGGTCTATGGGTAGGGATCAACTTTTAGAATCCATTACTTGGTCATTTGGAATGATTTTGGTAAGTGGGTTGAGCTGAGAACTTTTACATGCCTTATCAGGTTTATATGTTAGTATGTAAATGAGTTTGAGAATTGCCAAACAATATGTAAATAATCTTGAAGAGTATAATATTAGTATAGCATAATCTGTATCTCATTAGCTTGCCTGTTGTTTTTTTGTTTTTAATGCTATGAAATTAGATTTAGACAAAATAGGTATTGATTGCTGATGCAATAACTCTTTGATATCTGTAGAACTTTGTAAAATCCTTTTTTACTTTTCCCACTGAAAAAACTTAAAAATGATACAATCTTCTGTTTCAGCAATTTACCTTCTGAATTACCTGAATATCAATCTCGCCTGGATTTGTTAAGCAACAAGGTCATGAGTTCTGTAGCATTAAATGATGAACAAGAAGACCCAGGTAAGGCAGTTCATATTTCAGCAGGTTACATAACAGCTCATGATCTTTAAATTTATTTCCATTTTTTTTCTTTTTTTTAAACTAATGTTCATTCATTACAAAACTCTTGAGTCACTCAAGGTAAAGTTTTACTGTGTGGTATTGTATGAGTGTAAGAAAGAGCAAGAAGTGAAGTTCTTGGGACTGTAGAAGAAAGATAATGGCTAACTCTAGACTTGAAGAAGCCAAGATTTAATTAGTGAATAACATTTCTGAGTTCAGTTAGAGAAATTAGAGATATAAGTGTTGAAGACTTTTGAAGAAACTCAATCTTAAACAGGAAACACAGGTTAACCCTCTACTCTTTAAAAGACTGGGTATGAAGGTGTTTGAAGTCAGGTTTTGATAAGCTACAGCTGACTGATATTTTATCTAGCTTGCAGACCACATTGAATTTGCTTTTATTAAAAAATAAGTCTGTTTTATTTTACTTTTGGCTGTATAGTTGATAAATAAATTGAGCATAGAATAGACTTCTAATACAAAACCAAAAATTAACCTAAGAACTCAAGTCTTGTTCTTAAAAAGTGTTATCTGATTGAGAATTTCATGTGGATGTCATGCATGTCATCACGCTTGTTCAGAAATATCTAAACTGTCAACTGTATACAACTACTTTTACAACTCACTGGTTAAAAATGGCTTTTAGGGAGTAGGACATGTAGATTTCAGTAAGTACCAGTCTTTTTTCAACCCTGTTGTCTAGTGCTACAGAAACACAAAAAAGAACTGTACCAAATAACAGAAATGACATCACTTTCATGACTTACAACAGCAGCAACAACTAAAATGGGTAGCAGATATAACTTGGAGAGAATAAAGACAAAAACAAAACAATAATATTGATAGTAAAACTAATAATACTCATTTTATATATATATATATATAATGTTTTTTGTACAACAAAATGCCAATACATACTTGAGGACTATAGTGGGAAATGACAAACTATAAAAGCAAATAGTTTAATGATATCGCTTAAAAAAACAAAAAGGATATTAAGAAAGATTAAGAGATTTGCTTAAAAAAAAAATATATATATATATAAAAAAAGGCACAAAATTATAAAACAAGACAACCACTGTGTAAAGATTTAAGGAATAAACATTTAATACATAAGTACAGGCAAAAAAAGGATACAATAAAAAAAAAAAAAAAGGCTGCCCAAAAATTTTCTTGTGTGCACCTATTACAGCAGGATAACAAATTTTTTGAGGTTACAAAATAGGGATTACCATCAGATAGAAAGAAAAAAATTATTCCAGTTGTTTAGAAAAGGGATACAAATTCAATTATGACAAAGATGACACCATTTAATAACGGAAAGAAAGGGAAAAGCTTTGAGGTAGCAAAAAATAGCATGAGGCAGAAAATACAAAGTCACCCATCTCAGTTCTTCAACTGAACACTCAATAGAGATGACTCAGTACAAAGGGTTTTCATGTTTTCTACAGGTTGTTTTCTTGAGGACCTTTTGAAGTACTTTGGTAGCTTAAATTCTTCTTAGGAAGACACAGAAAAGAAATTTCTGTCCTGGGGATTGAATCTACCTTGAATCTTTTGGCACTTTCTTTCCCTGTGTTGATTTATGACCCTTTTGGCTGGATTAAACCTCCTTCCTTGAAGTGTGAGTGCTAATGCTACCTCCTTGATAATTAATTGCTTTTTGTTGTTCCACTCATAGCAGACTCTTTTATTGAACAAAGTAGGGTCACATTGGCTCCATCCAGAATTCCACAAAGGCTGGAAGAGTACATTTTTTTCATTGGTGAGTAAATATAAAACCTTCTTTCTCCATGAGTTAAAAAAAAATGAATCCGCAACAATTTATGCATTTTGGTGCATTTAAACAGCTGAGCTTAAAAGGCCATAAAAATAATTTTGGTGGTTAATTGACAGCTAGTTTTGAAGTAGATTTTTCACAACTGTCACAATTTATCTTAGCAAATCCATCTGGTACAGAAATACATTTTTTTCCAAGGCACACGGAAAAAAAAACATTCATTTAGACAATTAAATATCTATTCAATTTTAATATTTTTAAAATAAAAATAAAATTTTTATACTCTCATCCCAAGAGAATGTGCAATAAAGAAATTTAGTTTATTGCAAGCAAGTTTTTTTTGACACACTTGTGGCACAGTGGATATCGGCTCGGAACGAGAAACCGAGGAGCTAAGTTTGAATTCCAGTTGAATCCGTTGTATTCATTTACGCGCAAATACCCTTGGGAAAGGTACTAATCTGCCTATTCCTTCCAGTTATGGGTTAAATAGCAGGACAGATTGGGTTCTATAGCCTTGGTCGGCAACTAGTCTACCGCAGAAAGCAATGGCAACCTACTGCGGGATAATCTTCTGCCCAGTCAGTCATGTCTCTTTCGAGACATGATCGCCCAAGCGTGTATCACGTATGGCACTTAACTGACTGACTGACTAAATTGTTTTTATACACAATTTATTTTTATAAGAACACATTTATAGAATTTTTTTTTTTATTTGATGTCATTTAGTGTGTTTTTAATAAATTGATTCTTGATTTTGATGAGTTACAGAACTCATTTCAACATGGAATTAATTTAATCTCAAAAGAGTTGAAATTAGTTCCACACCTCTTTAATAGCTTTAGAAATTAACCAAGTAATTACTACCTTGGCATCAACAGCTGCAAAAGTATAGTCAAAGAAATGTTTGTTGAAGAAATAAGGAAGGTGACTTTGTATTTTCTACCTTATGCTCAAAAATATTTCCCAAACACTTGATTGTTAAAAATACAGCAAGCAGTTCTAAAGTGGGTAAGATTAGGGGTTTTAAAAGGACTACTTTTGCCTTGACAAAAACTAAAGTAGATTTTCTATTTTGAATGATATAATGCAGAAATCCATAAGCTTTTTTGGAGGCATCAGAAAATATGTATGAGCCTGCAGGATATATTTCATCCACAGGACATCTGGGAAATTTGAATAGATCAAGTAGAATTAAATCTTTGAATGAACTAGACCAAGCATTCTGATTTTCAGCAGAGATGACAGAATCCCAATTCATTTTCTAATGTCATAACTCACAAACAAGTATTTTTCCTTTAAACCTGTCTGCGTCTCTTTCACTAACATACGAGGTATCCGCACTAACTTTTACAGCGTAGAATCATTCCTTCAAACTAACTCAGTTGATATCTTAGCCCTATGTGAAACTAACCTTGACCCTTCTATCCCCTCTTCTAAGTTTTATGTTCCTGGTTACCTTCCTCTCTTCAGGAAGGACTCCAATGTCCATATGCATGAGCTTGGTGTATATGTTAGTGAACACCTCCTCCTAGCTAGATTGACATCTCTTGAATCCCTGGACCATTCTTTCATGTGCTTCTGTCTCTCACTTCTAAGCTCGGTTAGCTATCTCTTCTTCCTCTACCACTCCCCCTCCTCCTCTGACTGTTCAATACTTGACAGCATCTCTGACAATATCGACAAGGCCATTTCTTCTCATCCATCTGCCCATATATTTGTGTTTGGTGACTTTAACGCCAACCACACCAAGTGACTGGAGAACTCTGTCACCGACCTTGCTGGTGTCCACACCATTAATTTTTCAATCTCCTAATCCCTTACGCAAGTGGTGGACTTCCCCACGTGTTTCTCCAATAGCCCTAATGGAAAGGACTCGCTATGAGACCTCTGCTTCACTTCCATCCCAAACTCTTGCACTACCAGACAGCTCTGCCCTCTCAGAAACTTTGACCACGCCGTAGTTTCCGTCAACATCTCATTCCACTACCCCAACCCACCCAAGAAACCCAGACCAGCAGAATATCCTACTGCTACCAAAGAGCAGACTGGGATTCATTCCGTGACTTCCTCTGTGACGTCCCTTGGAACAAAGTTTTTAGTCTTCCCGTCGAAGACTGTGCATCCGAGGTCTCCTCCTGGGTTAAGGCTGGTATAGATGCTTTCATCCCTGCCAGGAAATTTCAGCTTAAATCTCATTCGTCTCCCTGGTTCTCGCCCACTTGCTTGGCCGCCATTGCCCACTGGAATCACTTCTTCCGGCTTTATCGTAGCCACATGTTGGACCAAAACAGGCGCCTTTTCACCTCAGCTCGTGATAAGTGTAAAAAGATACTTAACGAAGCTAAGATGTTGTTTGCTGCCAGAATGAAGCAAGGCATAGCATCCTCTAAGTTCAGCGCCAAAGACTACTGGCGTCTCTAAAAGCGTGCTTAACAAGAGTAAGTCCTCAATACCCCGACTAATGAATGAATTTGAGGTCCTCACCTCCTCAGTGGACAAGGCTGAATGCTTTGCTCGTAGATTCTCGACCAATTCGAGACTGGATTCGTCTGGAGTTTATACACCTGACTTCCCACCTAGAACTGAGGCTCAATTGAATGACGTCCACATCACGCCCTCGCTGATTTCTAGCATAATCTCAAAACTTGACCCTCACAAAGCGAGTGGTGGGGACGGAATCCCAATCATAGTCTTGAAGAAATGTGCCCCTGAACTCTCCTCTGTCCTTTCTAAGCTCTACAACTTCTGCCTATCTTCTTCCTGCTTTCCTGCCTGTTGGATGTCTTCTTCTGTAGTTCCTATATTTAAGAACACTGGAGAACCCTCGGAACCCGCAAATTACCGCCCTATCAGCCTTCTTCCCATCTTTGGCAATGTGTTCAAAGCCATTATCAACGCCAAGGTCATTCAGCATCTCACAGCCCACAGGCTCCTCTCGGACAAACAGTATGGCTTCCGCTTCTCTGGTTTACTGCTGATATGCTAACGACTATCGCTGGCATGCTGGCCTTCTACAGAAACTGCGAAGCTATGGTATAACTGGACTTTTGTTGGACCTAATGCAGTCATTCCTCTCTAATCGCACATTGAAGGTGGTATTAAACGGACATGCCTCCCAGAACTACCCTACAAACGCGGGTGTCCCTCAAGGCTCTATCCTAGGTCCTATGCTCTTTCTGATCTACATCAATGATCTTCCTGATGCCATAAGATCCCAAGTAGGCATGTACGCTGATGACACCACAGTTTACTCTCACCTCTATCAAAAATCTGGTGTGGGCGACAAGGCGAACTTCGTTGCCGATCTTGAAAAGGACCTCCAATCTGTGGTGGATTGGGGTAAGAAATGGCTCGTAAATTTCAATTCTTCCAAAACGAAACTGCTATCAATTAACTACCATAGACAACCGCACCTACCTCCCATTAGCATGGAACAGGCTTGCCTCCCAGAGAGTAAAACACTACACCTGCTTGGCCTGACTCTCTCAGCGGACCTCAAGTGGAATGACTACATCGAATGCATTGCTAAATCCGCTGCTATGAAAGTCAGTTCTCTGTGCAGGGCCTGGAAGTTCTTTCCGTTTGAATCTATCCTGCGTATATATAAATCTACCATCCGCCCGTGCATTGAATGCTGCTGCCATATCTGGTCAGGTGCCCCTGCTATTCTCCTCGGGGTTCTTGACAAAATACAACGGAGAATCTGTAATGTGAGTGATACCGACTTGGCTGACCGCCTGCGGTCACTTTCTCACTGGTGTGACGTGGCTTCCCTGTGCCTCTTCTATAAATACTTTCACGGCTTCTGCTCCGATGAACTTAGATCACTGGTGCTCCCTAGGTACGAATTTGCACGAGATGCTAGATTAGCAACTAGGTCCTACTCTTTTACAGTGAAACCGATAAAATGTAACCGCAATTTCTACTCCAACAGCTTCTTTTCTTGCACTTCCCGCCTGTGGAATTCCCTTCCACATACTTGCTTCCTTGATGGCTACAATTTCCAGGAGTTTAAATGTAAGGTCAATAGACACCTCCTAACACACTAACATGCATCCATTCTCTCACACTCTTCCTATGTACCTCCTTACTCGTCTATCACCCTCCTTCTGACATTTTCCTATATCCAATCACTCTATGTAACCCCCTGCACTATAGTGGCAGTGGAATGCCTTGCTTGGGGTGAAATGATTTTTAAAAAAAAAATGTAATAGGTAAATATAAAAATAAAGGATCATATATACCAGAAATTTAAGATAGGATGTTTATTTTTGTTTTGTCATTTTCATCAGTAGAACTACTAGCAACTTGTACGGTGTCCTTAGATGGATTATATCTGTAATCTAATACCTTTTCTAACTCGCAACCATATTCAACAAAATTTACATCTTTTATCATTTGAGATTTTAGCTTTTCACAATTATCATTGCAAGATCTCAAATCAAAGTTTCCTTCACTCATTCTGTCTGTTGATTTTTGGTTAAAATATAATAGCATTTAAGGAGAATTACTAGGTTTGTCCAAATTAACATGAAAATTCTTTAATATCTCAGTTTATTCAACTTTGGAGAATTTATTGATAAGATGTACAATCACACAATTCACTATAAATAGACAGGCAACAAATCCTCAAATTAAGGTGGTGCAAAGGTAACAAATCAAACAAAATCTATCCTTAATTCATATCTTTTACCTTCTTAATGTATAATAGAAAAAACTGATTTGTTCTTATGAAATAACAATAATTCCAGCATATTTTCTACTAGATTTATGCCAGATGAGTGGGGCTGCTTCATTTTGTAAAGTGGCCTCATTTGTCTTAGCCTTAAGCAAACAAAAATTATTTTGTTATTGTTTGGGCCTCAGATTTGAAGATAGATCTATGAGATATCCAAATGTACATTAATTGCTACAGCATAGTTTGAAGCAACATATTTAATTTTTTCCTCATCCCGAGGCAATTTTACATACCACTAGACTTTATATTCCCTAGACTTTTCATTTTTATTGACATACGTTGATATATTATTGCCAGAAACTTCACAATTTTTGTCAGTGTCAGAAATTCACAATTTTCATTGAAGTCTGCAGACTGGCACTTCTGCTGTGTGTTTAGAATCATTGATTCAGCAATTTAATCTCTGTTCAAAATGATATGTGAGATTGTAAAATACTTTTGATTTACGAGAACGATAGTTGGTTTCATAAATAATTTCATTTCCAATATCTTCTGTATTTAAATCGATATAAACAGCATTTGTTTCATCTGTGAAAGATTTTACAGAATCTAGCCACTTAAGTATAGTGTGTTTTTTGTAGAGTGAAGAAGTATTTTGGCTGTTATTAATTTCAAGGTAGTGTTGATTCTAGATTTGTATTGAGAATGTTTTTCTTTCAATTTATAAATGACATCCATTTCTAAAATATAGTTAGAATTTTAGTCATAAATTCCTCTGGTTTAGTTTAGAACAGGAAATTTGTTGCTCCAGTTTTAACATTGAATTTTCATTTAAAATAATTAAAAAGAAAATGAATGACAAAATTTTATGCTTAAAATTTTCCAATAGTAACTTCAGTCTTGAATACTGGACAGATTTTATATTTTTTGTTTTATGAAAACAGAAGTTTCATTTAATTTTAAAATATTTAAAAAAAAAATAAGTCGCAGAATTTATACATAAATTCTGCAGGTAATGTAATGTTAACACTTGTTTAACACAGTAACTCCATTTTTTGTGAATCCGAATTAATGGAAGTTTTACTTTGTTTAGCTTGATAATCTATTTCTATCACAAAAGAAAAGTTATCCATCCAGATGGTACAAAAGATTTCTTTCAAATTCCAAGCAGCTGAGTCCTGTGAAAATGAACACAAATTTAAAATGAAAAGAAAGGGAAAACTTTGAGGACGCAAAAAAAAATAGCACAAGGTAGAAAATACAAAGTCACCTTCCTTATTTCTTCAAAAGAATACTAAATAGAGATGTCTCAATACAATGAAGTTTCATGTTTTTTGCATGTTGTTTTCTTGAGGGCTTTTAGCAGTACTTTGCTAGAAAGTCAAACTTCAAATTCCAGTTGAATTCCTTGCATTCACTTGTGTGCAAATACCCTTGGGAAAGGTATTAATCCATCTCTTCCCTCCAGTTATGGGTTAAATAATAGGAAAGATTGGGTTTTATATCTTTGGTTGGCAACCAGTCTACTGCAAAAACAATGGCAACATACTGTGGGATGATCTTCTGCCCAGTCAGTCATGTCTCTTTCGAGATATGGTCGCCCAAAGCGTGTATCATGTATGGCACTTAACTGACTGACTGAGGGTCACACTGGCTCCATCCAGAATTCCACAAAAGCTTGACGAGTGCGTCTCTCGTTGGCTGATAAATATGAATTCAAAAAATGAATCTGCGGCAATTCACAAATTTTGGTGGATTTAAACTGTTGAGATGAAAAGGCCATAAAAATGTAACAATTTTTGCATAAATAATTTTAACAGTTCCTTGACTGCTAATTTTAAAATACATTTTTTACAACTACAACGATTTATCTTTGCAAACCCGTCTAGCGTAAGAATATATTTTTCTTCAACGCACATGAAAAGGAAAGAACATTAACCTAGACAATATGTATATGATGCTAACATTTTTAATATAATAAAAATAAAATGTTCATATATATGACCAAAAAATATCATATATATCATCAATTAATGGAAGGATGATGAGAAAGATGTTGAAAAGTCCCAAATTTTTGGACATGCCTGTGTGTTTTCTTAATGAAATGAAAGATGAAAAAATAAAGTGGACAACTACATCAACCCCAATTTTTTGTTTTTAAATTTTGCTTATCGTATGTATTTCACCCAGAAAGAATAAATGTAACACACATGGGAAGAGAAAAAGTCCCACTTCATATTTTATTTTTTGTTTCATTGGGAAAGGATACTTGTGTGCCTGAAAATTCTAATTTTTAGCATCATTTCAGCATGCTTCCATTTAGATAAAAGACCTGCTAATATAGAATAAATATTATTAGTTTTAATATTTTCGTTGATTTTGTATTTTTCTTTTTTTATCTTTCATTTCTTTCACCAGCCTATTACGTCTATATATAATAAGGATACGGGGACGATCTTTCTTTACTTACATATATACATGCATACATACACTAGGATGCTCAAGAATTAACAACAACAGTATATGTCAAAAAAAAAAAAAACTAAGTCAAAATAACTCCAATTAAAAGAAAAAGAGAGGAAAGGTTAAGGTGTGAGTGTAAAGTTAAAATGAAATGCCAAAAAGGACAAATAACCATGGCATTCTACATGTACGCACAGATGGGCATATGTGTATGCGCACACATACACTATAGAAAAATAAAACCTTCACAAATGAAAAGTGCATATAAAAAAGAAATATCAAGAAATATAAGCTGTCAGTTGTTGATACACCTGATGAATGAAGCAATTCAAAGTGAAATTCATGTACTTTTGCCATTTATGTGATCGACTTGTGACATGGTGCATTGTCTTGGTGAACGATCACTTTTCTTCATTTGTGACCGTTTTTTGACAATTTCTTCCTTCAAATGCACCAATAATGCCATATAATATTTGCTATTGATGGTTCTTTCTTTCTCAAGGTAATCGATGAACTTTGTGCATCCCAAAATATGGAAACCAAAACCTTGCCTGCTGATGTTTGCATTTTGGTTGCTTTAGATAGATTTCACCTGTTGCTGTCCACTCAACTGCCTGCTGATTTGACTCCAGAGTGATGTAGTGGAGATCCATGTTTCATTTATTGTCACATATTTGTGCAAAAACTCCTTGTTGTGTTAAAACAGTTGCAAACAATTCTCTGAATCATTGACATGTTGTTGTTTTTGATCAACTGTGAGCAAACATGGCACCCACTTTGAACACAGCTTTTTCATTGAAAAATGTTCATGCAAAATGGTGAATAAATGGTGCCTTCTGAGATGTTCAATTTCACAAAAAAACAAAGAACTTTATTTCTGGGAATTTTGTCTCTCCTTTTGACCAGGGGTGGCTGTTCCTAGGGGTCATAAAATCCCTTATGCCAGGGGAAAGTCTGTTTCAGATCACACCCTTACACTGCTGTTGTTTTTTTTCAATGGTCGTTAAATTTATCAATAACCGAGAAACTCACTTTCTGCAATAATGGCCATTAGAACTTTGTGGGCAGCACTGAAGAGTCATAAAAAAACTTTATTTTTCTTGGGTGGCATCTTAGAATATCCCTCTCCTCGCTTCTAGCAGGTGAAGAATAAACAAAAAATATCCTTCTCCATTCTCTTCTCTTTTAACAGCACCAGAAATAGTGTTAGTGTTCTGATGAAGTGAAAATGTAATTTTGTGGAGAAAGATAAAAGTATGAAAGATAACTCTTAAAAGAGGTTTATTAATTGAATTGCAAGTTGGTTGGTGGCTGAAGCCACTGGATGGCATAATAAGATGTGGGCCTTGGAAAACTGTCCTTCTCCACCTTGGTGTCATGGCCGAAACTCTCTGTACCCAGAATGCCCATCTTTCAAATGGGATGTCATAAAAATCCTCCAGTTAAAGGGGGATAACATATCTTAAATATTTTCATTAGGGCCAACTGTGGTCTAATAGTATCTTACTTTAATCATGTGATACTGTTAAATATGTAAAAATGTACCCTTTGTTTACACTGTCCATGATCTTTTGATTGAGCCACTTTTCTAAACATCTTATAGAGGAATGAGATAACTTGCTTCTTTTTGTTTCATATGTAACATTTTTAAATATTTAAATTTATATTAAAAGTTTTTTAATAAAATCTAATTATGACATGAAATATATATATATATATACTTTTAGATACATATCTGATAGTGATGGTTAACAAGATTAGTAGACTATGAGTTAGCACTAAAAAGATCTAAGAAAATTTCACTATCTGAATTTTCTAATGAATTGATTATTCAGTTAATGGTTAAATAATCTCATAGTTAGTTCTATGATAATAAAATATTTGTAGAAATTCCCCTACCTCATCACTAAAATACTTGAGCTTGACAACTTTAACAAAATATTGTAATAACAATCATAAGTAAGAATGCTATTTGTTATTTTAAGAAGTGGGTGCAAATGAAAAGATTTAAAATTGACAACTTTTCCAATTCACTGAAACAGCCGTTAAACACTTCTTTCTTTCTTGTTGAAATGAAGTCCCTGTTTTACAATCATTTCTCTTAATAATAATTTAAAAATAATTCAGCAAATGATGTTACTTTATTATGGTAACTGGATTTTCGGTAACTTCCTTACTGGATTTCTGTCATTTAATACCATGCAGCTCAAAAAAAGATACAATTATCATGGTCAGCATGATTCATGGGTCTTTTGGTTAAGATCAAGTGTCATATACTACCATTGGCAAACAATGAGGAACATGATATATTTTTATTCTTTGATGGTGATGCTTGTGTGGAACAGGAGAGCAGTTGGAGAGAGTTTGCGCTCATGAAGGAGCTGTTGGAAGCCAGCAATCTACTTCAGCTAAAATTCTAGACTTTATAGTCTTAAAACTCCCACGCAACCTACATGGCCATGTCTCTTCACCCACACATTTGTCAGTTTGTTGACTTTATCTACAGCCGGATGTATCTGCCAGTTGCATCCGCAGGTTCATTGCCATTCAAGGTAATATATTATAAAAGTGTAGTATCTATTCTGATTAGTTACATCTGATTCTCTGTCTCCAATTCTATCTTCCCTTCTTTTCTTTCCCACTGAAACCGAGTAGGGTCTTTTCCTTTCTTGCCCTGCGATCAAAACAGAATCTTCAGTTATTTAGGAGCTATTGGTTAGGGCTTAATAGTCGTGAAGCAGGACAAGCACAATTATAATAGGATAGTGAATGTAAGCCTTTTGTAAAACAAGACTATGATAATATTCAAGTTTATATACTCCATAGTAACATCACTGCAGCATACCTAATATTTATTACTATATGTATGGATATAAAATTTGGGCTACTACTCTAGTTTCATACTATTGCAATTATCAGGTGTCCAGAATGCAAATGAATAAAGAAAAAACAAAACTCAGTAACCCCTTGTGACTTAGTGGCTTTATTGCCTTGTTTAGGTTGAAATGATTTAAAAGATAAATAAAAACATTCATGCTAACAGAACAATAAGGGAGAAGAAAATAAAGAAAAAACCCTGTATATGAATGTATTTGAGTTTGGGTATCTCTAACCAAACCAAATATTGGAGGGTAGGGAATCTGTAGTCTAATGGCAAAATAAGTGTTTAATACTATGCCTGCACCTACTAATCAACTCAAATTTTTATCCTTTGCATCAGATCGGAGGACTGAATAACCAATAATGAGGTCCTTTCTCTTCCCTGCATCAAGGCTACCATCCGTCAACATCATCTTTGCAGGGCATGTCATGTGTTCATAATGCATCTCACTTGACTCCAACTTATCCTGTTTTGAGAACTCACCAGCAATAAGAGGCTATGCAGAGGCCCAAAATGACACTTCAAGGATCAGCTGAAAACATCCTCAACACAGGCCTGTTATTGACCCAGAAACCTAGGAAACTGTTGCTGCAAATTGGCCTTCCTTTTTCTGATAATCATCATTGTATGTTTAATGAATTCTTGGGGTGTTGGTACATGAAAAGTATCATACAGTACTTGTATAAGTTCTTCCTTTCTTGTGGGCCTTTCTTCAGTAAACATTTTCTTTAACTGATTGCAGTGTCTTTTGGTTTCCTATTTTTTTTCCTTTTACCATATACATCTTTCCAGTTCCTGACATGCTGTCTTCTCACATTTCTTTTTCATTTTTATATGCTCTAAAATACACAATGGATAACACCAAATCCCAATGCACTGTCAGGCATATCGCTGACAGAATTGATGTCTGCAAAAAGTTTTTTACAAAAATCTTCAAATTCATAAGCAGTGAATTGTGTGCCATTATCTGAGGCTATGACACTCCTTATCTCATATCTTGCTAACAGTTCATGTAAAAAAAATTCACTGTAACCATAGAAGTTGGTTTTAGCCCTTATAAATTTCAGGCCATAATCTATCTGCGATCACAAAATAATGTGATCTGTTTATTGGACCTGGTAAATCTATGTGCAGTCTTGACCATGAAGTATCTGTCTTTGGCCAAGGATATAATTTTGTAGCTGGTAATTTTTCTGGTAGAGCACAACCTCTGCAGACTTTTACTACTTTTTCAATATACATAGCTTCTTATAAGAAATTTCATCCTTGAAATTCCCAGATGTCCACCATGAAATTCATTTAATATCTCTCTTGTAATAAAATAGATGTGCAAACATCAGTACTCTGTCACATTAAGTGTTCAAGTCTGGATTAAGTTCTAAAAAATCGTTTATCTTTTTTCCTTTTAGTTGTTTTTTTTTTTTTTTTTATTTCCGCAAGAAATTTTTCTTGTTCTACTTTTACTTTTATTTCTTCCAGATTAGCTGGTAATTTACTTGCTATATTGCATAATATATTTTTAATTTCTATTTCACTTTTTAATGCTACAATAACAGTATCCTCAAATGATTCATTATTTTTTGTATTAATCTTGTTAACACATCCGCATGTACTAATTTTTTTGACAGTTTCTATTTGGTCTTAAAATTGTAATTTAATATGATACCCTAGCATTGTAATCTGTATGTGTAGAAATTCCTTAAATTGTTAATGGAGGTTTGTCTGTAACAAAAAATTCCTTCTCTGTATAAATTTGTGAAAGTTTTTCACTGTAAATATTATTGCTAACACCTCTTTTTTTGATTTAACTGTAGTTTTTTTTTCTGCTGGTAGTAGAGAACGTGAAGCATGTGTGATGGCTTTCATGTTAGCATCATCATATTTATGTAGAATTACTGCTTCTATACCATAATCATTAGCATCTAAAGCCAATACAATTTCTGCTTTTGAATTGTAGTTTGCTAATAATAAGTCTGATGTTAGTATTTTTATATATATATATATTTTTTTTTTTTTTTATCAAACATCTTCTGACACTCATGAATTCAGTTTCACTTTATGCCTTTTTTAAGCAAATTGTTCAGTGGAGCACTCAAATTCTGAATATTATGCATATAAATTTGATAATAGTTTGTTAATCCTAGTAATGTTTGTTGGAGGAGGTATATTCTTAATTACACTTGCCCTTGATGAATCTGGTTGATGGCCATTTTTGTCAATGATTTGTCCAAGGTACTTGATTTTAAACGAAAACAATTCATACTTTTTCTCACTGAATTTGAACCCATACTCTCATATTTTTTCACAAACTGTTTTTACATGCTCAATATTTTGTTCTTTAGACTTTTAATTTATCATCTAGATAAGCATCTCCGAAATCACAATCTGCAAGCATGGTATCCATAGTTTGTTGAAATATAGCTGGAGCTGCTTTTATACCAAAAGGAAGTCAGCTGAACTTGTGCATATTTATAGTTGTTAACTCTGAATATTCTTCAGTCTGTATTTGGAAATATACTTCAGAAAGATCCAACTTAAAAAAAAAAATTTTCCACCTTTTAATTTTGCAAAAATTTCATCTGGACTTGCTAATGAGTAGTTATGGTACCCATTTTAAATGTTTAGTCTTTATAATTACACCTATTTTTTCAAGTCTGTCTAATTCTTCGTTGATTTGATCCACTGCTGCAAATGGTACACTATGTTTTGCTTTAAACACTGGTGATGATCCTCTTTTTATTTGAAATTTTGCTTTGAATTTGGAACTCTAACCTAACTCATCTAGAAGACATTTTTTTCAATTCTTCCTTTAAATTTTCAGTCTTTTTTTTAACTGGTTGTTTGTCCACTTTTTTTCAATAGACATAGGTAAATCCCACAGTTCAAATAATTCCATCCAGTCAGTACCAAATAAGTTTGTAGTAACTTTTACAGACTGTTATGGAATGGGATGTTACAAGTCATTTTGCTAATAAAAAATTATTTCTTGCTTGATTTGCAACTTTCAAAGTCTTTTTGAATATAGGTTTTCTATTTGCTTTCTATATGGCTTCATTGATTATTGTGATATTACTACCCGTGTCTAGTTGCATTTTTATGTACACATTATTAATTTTTGCAAACACAGATTTCCTTTGGTTTTCTGTGATTATTTTTTTCTTCGCCATTCTGTGTATGAAATTTTTCCTGTAAGAACTTTTCCTTGCTTTAGTTTTATAGTGTGACATTTTATATCCTACTTTTTAACACTTGCAGCACTTTAAATTCTTAAAAAAAAACAGTCATCTTCAAGAGATAAGCTTCTGCATCTGAAAGCTAGATTCATTTTTCTTTTGCCTGTATGTAGGCACATTCTTTTTCCTTAATTTCTTCGGCATTGTCTCATTTAGAAATCTCTGACATTTGTCTGATATTTCCTGTAGTGTAAACTTATTATTCTATTTTATTATTTATATTTCCTCAGATCCATACATTTCCAGCATATATTGAATAACAAACTTTTCTTGCTAAAATTTTAGTCAGAATATTTACTGTTTCTTCAAAAGAAATTTCTCCTGGGTTTTTTGGCGGTACAAAATTGCAGTATTTTATTTTTTTGTTCTACTAGTGCTAACTTTCTCAGCAAAAGTCTTGTTTTTTTTCTTTTTTTTCCTCAAATAAAAAATTTCAAAATCTACCACTCAGACACAAACTGCTTCTCCAAAAAATACAAAATCTCCTACAAAGCAAATATCACAACGATCTCCTATCTGTTCATCAAAAACCGTTAATTACAGGCTTAAGAACTTATCTCCCAAAAGAACAGAACCAACCATACAAACACTGGAAATTCACAGTGACCAAATATCAACCCAAAATCAATTTGACAAACTGGATGGAATGGTGGTGGAAAGCCAGCACCCACAAACGGCCAAAACCCCTAAACTCAAAATCTTGCAAAATTGAATCACAACCACATATTAAGCTAAAGCTCAAACATTTGGCATTCAAACAATCCAGTGAAAAGAAAAGCAAAAATAAATTAACTGCTTCTACTAATAACAGACCTGTCACCGGCTGTTGTTTGTCTTCAGGAAGCATTCCTCAAGCAAAATGTTAAACTGAATGTGAAACAATACCATCAATACAACTACACACATATTGGGTTTTGGGTGTCAGGCGGTACATCCATCCTTGTTAGAAATGATAATCTCAAAGTAAAATCAATTTAACAGGTGCCTGTTAAAGTGACCTTATATGGGCCAATAAACATTGCTCATTCCCACCAAATGGACTGCTAAATGAAGTTGAAAATTGGGAAATAAAATGCCTTTTATGATACTTAAGGACTTTAACTGTCACAACACCATATGGGGTTGTAAGGACACAAACCAAAAAGGAAGGACTTTAGAAACAATAATTAATAACAATGATTGATGTATTTATAATAATAAAAATATTATTAGTATTTATAATAATAAAACACTGGCTTACATAAATCCATTTACTGGCAGCTACTCTGCACTACACTTATTTCTATGTGATCCATCAATTTACATGGATTACTTTTGGAAGATACTGGCAGGTACATGTGGTTGTGATCATTTGCCAATTGTTCTACAAAACTCAGAACATAACAATAAAAAAACCTCTCATTGGAAGTTAGGTGGAGTGAATTGGGACAAATTTAAAATTTAATGTTCTGAAAAACTAGTTGACCTTGCACCCAAATCAGCTTTAGTTATAGATGCAGACTTAAAAACTAAAATCCCATATATTTAAGGTGGTCATTAATAAATATATTCAAAAGGAATGGCAATAATGCTAGGAAATAACCTACACAATAAACTCTTCACGATTCATTTTAATTCTAGGAGAATAGAAGTCTGGTTTTAGAAACACTTCAAAAGAAGAGCTGATACTGGCTTGCTTACACCACATAAGAATAACCCACTCGTACTTACTAAACAACAAGGATCAACTCAGACACGCTGTACTGCTGGAGCCTTCATGGCCTGTTGTCCCTTGTGTCAGGATCGATCCTGGTCTGAGAACATGCCGTCAGCTCACACTTGTCGGTTGTTGATGGTGTTGACACAGCAGCTGGTTCTTGGGTTGACCTCTTCAACTTTAATCTCTCTTACCCATGTTGGGATTTTGATCTTAAGAGAATTCTCACTGGTGTATCTCTGCTAAGCCAAACCAAGTTGGATACATGCACACAATTGTGGAAATAAAAATGGCACCAATTTTAGAAATATAATGAATGACACCTGCATAAACTGTAGATGGTATTTATATCCAAAAAATAAAAAAAATAATTAGTCTTCTTTTCCTAAACCTGTTCCTATTAATTGGTGACAGAATGAAAGTTTTGATCAGTTTCTCTAAGTCATGCCAAATCAGGTAACTGGTAATTCAAACATATTGGGGAGTCACCCCTTTTTCACACACTCTGGACTCTTCCATGGTATACAAATAATCCTGCCTACAGAGAACAGTTGAGTTATCTGTAGTTGTTGTTGTTAGAGTTGGTGTTTGTCAGAGCAGTTGAACTGCTGCTCGTTGGTCAGCAAGAATATAGACTATTACCCGGACTTACTTCTTGTATATATTTGACTCCTAACAAGTATTTCTGAATCTACTAACCGTGTACAGGTTGTATATCTTTATTCAGTATACTTACAGTTTTCCTCTCATATCTGTTTTTATTATTATAGTGTGTGGTTTTCTAAACAAGAATCCACAACAAAACACTACTGTTAGTACTTTGCGAAAATGTTCGTCAGTGTTTTTCTTCTTATTATCATCAGTTTGGCACAAGGTTTACATCTGGGTTTTCCTCTTCTTCAGCAGATAACTTTGGTTATTATTATTTTAAACTTTGGTTGGTAATTTCAACTTTGACTGCAAAATCACTTCACTTCCAGTCAGAGCTCTACAGTTGGTGACAGTGACGCTGCAAATTGAACTGACTTTTTCATTTCTTACTGGGATCTCATGGGAACTGTCTGATTAGTGACAGGCTGCGGGAACTATGATTGGCACCCAATGGCATGGCGTCTAACTTTGTCTTGCTACATCTCTGGGCCAGAACTATCTTTAGCTCCTCAGGACTCTTGTATTTATGCGTGTCCTTTTTCACTGGTGTGGTGAGGGTGCGTAAGGAGTGTTATGCAAATATCTTAACATTCAACCAGTCCTGTTCTGTTTCATGCATCCAGTCATGGACTGTTCCCTCACTCTGACTTGGGCAGAGTTATTACATGACGTCAGCTTCTTTGTCGTCTTCTATTTCTCACTTTCAATCAGGGAATATTTTTTCCCTCTGCTTTGGGTGGAGTTATTACGTGATGTCAGTTTCTTTCAGGGTAATTTTAAATAGTCATTTTCTGTAATTAATAATTTTACTTTTTCTTCTCTCAACAAATCAATTTAACCTTTGCTCTAAACCCAAATTCCCAATCTGGGGAAATAGGAATAAAAATCTCTTTCCTTAGTCACCTTGTTTACACTTTTCACTCAGGTAAACCTGACATTCTGACCTCCTAATCATGTAGGTGTGTATTGGCAGCATTCTGCCAGGAACAGAGAAAATAAAATTTTCCTTTCAATTGTTTTTTCGCCTACGTTTGATGAGTATATTACACTGATTTCAACACAGTTGTTCTGACATTTGACTTTTAATTATATTGGTCATATTTTGCCAAAGGTTTTAGAATAATATGTAAAAAAAAAAAAACATTTTTTAATTGTTTCTCTCCAGTTCTGCTGTACTTATTTCAACACGGTTAATTGACATATGACCCCCGTTCATGTCAGCTATCCTTTACAACTTTTGGTTGGGTAAATATGAATCTAAAAAATATAGATTTTCTGTTCTTAATTGCTTTTCATTCACACATTGTTTAGTAATGTCTTCTCTTCAACAACGTAGGTTTGACACTTTGACCTCTCAGCTGTCTTGCTGGATGACAACAATCATATGGTACAATTACATCTCATTCCTATTTTTAGCCAATTTGCAATCTTGGGAAATTGAATCTCTTTCCAGAAAAAAAAAAAACATTGCTTTCTTTTTAACCCTTTCTCGTCAGAATAAAATGTTTTTTTTTTTAATTTTTTTTTTAGTTAAATCTTTTTCATTTGTAATAATTAAAAAAAAAAATTCATTAACTCTTTCATTCGTATGCCATGTTAAATATTTTTATGCAACCAGTATGCCAAATATGTGAAACGGTATACACTATTAAACATATATTAACTGAATGTTCAATCCTTGCTCTCTCAAATTGAAAATGCTATAATATAAACATGTATGAGCTTTTCAAGAAAGCAAAAGTGGATGACATAATATTTTTTAAAACAGTAGGCCTGTACTAAAAAATAAAGTGTCAATAAAACCAATTTCTTTATAAACTGTATACCTGAAAAGAATACATTAATGAAATCACACACTTGACAAAAACTTTCTTTATAAAAATACATCAATGAAACTTGATCTACAAACTAATTTCTTATAAAGAATACGTAATCTATACATATAAATCTATTGTAAAAAATCTTGTTGGCATTAAATAACCTATTAAAGTTGTAAAAACAAACCAAATCAGCTAGATATAACTGTAATTTCTATGCTAATGGTTTCATTTTATCAGTGAAACCTTCTTCCAGATTTTGCTTTCCTGCTAACCTTGATCTTCATAAATTTAGATGCAATTTCAGTTATCATGTACAGTTTGTTTTTATTCATCTTCTTTTATTGTTCTTGCTCCTTAATAATGTTTTTCTTATTTTTTCACCCTCATTAACCTCTTGTGTCTTAGTGGCTTTGTTGCCTTTCTTGGAGTGAAATAAAGTTCTCATCTTCACAACTACGTCACACACATTATAGCGAATCATCCTCATTCCCTTTGTATTTCAGTCATGATATTTAAGTTCCACTTGAGCAGCAGCTTTTCACAAACCTCTGCTCTGTGGAACCAACTTCTAAGAGGATGCTTTTCGAATCTTAACTTGTTAGGGTCAACTGTTATCTTCCCCACCTGTCCCAGTAAACTGTGCCTCTTACTCTGTAACTCTCTACTGTGAATAGCTGTTGGGCATTGTACAGGATGAACGTTAGTGTTAAAAAAAATTTCTGTGAGATTCAAATTCTCTAGGCCCTATGTTGTTAAAAAAAAAAAAAAAAAATTAATTTATTTCTCCTTTTGCTTGTTTTCTTGGTTAAAAACAATGGTTAAAAATGTTTGATTCAATTTAAATCAAGTTATCTCCCTACAGTTAACTCATTGTCTGATTTGTTGGCAAATTTCTCCTTGGCTGTTTGATAGATTAACAGAACAGTTCAAACTCCTAAATTTGAGTTTTCTGTCTTCATTTTTCTTTAAGGTGATTTAACACTTAACTCTTTATTTTATAGCCAGGAAATCATTTTCTTTGCAGCTGTCAATTGTATGCTTGTAAACACTATCATATAAAGTAAATTTTATTTTTATTTATGAGTATAACATTGTTTAGTTTTGGATTGTTTAAATTTGTAAGTTGTATTCAAAAGGGAAAGTTTAATTTCAAATCATTGCAAGTGCTCTTCTCTCATGTTAGTCACTCCATTATTTTTCACATCTTTGTAAATTTATATCTAAGCATTACCTTTATTTTAATAATTTCATCTGATGTCTTCATGGTTGAGTGGTTAGAACATTTACTTTCTGATCATAAGATACAGGTTCAAATTTCATAAATGAGTGGTCATAGAGGTAACTTTCTGATGTTATTCACCTGTGGAGATGGACATGGTGTGTGGTATGTTTGGAAAGTGCTTGAAAATCTTACTGCAAACCTTATGAATGAAATTGATTAGATGGGACTGTTAAGACTTCAAATTTTGTGCTTTCACAAAAGTCACTGAGGGTTTTGGTGAACTTGTTCAAAAACTTGATCACAGCAGATAATGTGCTCTCTCTCTCTCTTCTAGGAAATTAGTTTGCTCAGCACAGTTGCACTATAAACAATACAATGTGTGTATGTAATATGTTTTGTCTAGACATCCTGGTGGATATGTGTACTCAGAAATGAGCAGTAGCTGGCCATTATTCTATTAGTAATGTAGAAAAATATGTTTTTAAGTTGCTCACAAGTTTTAAAATCTACAAAAATTAATGCTTTCTTAATTTTTTTTTTCTAAACTCATCAGCTCATAAAGATGGAATCTGCTAAAATATTTTTGTAAGTTAAGTCTGCCTATTGCAGACATTTTTATTACTGAAAAGAAAAAAAAAAATTATAAGTAGATGTAAAAAAAAAATATTTTATTTTTATTTTTTAAGTACTTTTTAAATTCCTATGTACATAACCTTTTAATATACTAGGATTACTTATTTCTCCCGCTTCTTAATTGCTACTAAAATGAATCCTTAGTTTTTTTTATCACAGAAGTTTGGATGCTAGTGTAATGAAAAATGAACAAGAGAAATAATAATTTTATTATCTGCAAAATATATTGACCTCTGTACAACAGGCATAGCTTATTTTTTTTTTTTTTAATGCTATTCACTTATACGCAAATACCCTTGGGAAAGGTATTAATTCATCTCTTCCCTCTAGTTACAGGTTAAATAACAGGACAGATTGGGTTCTATAGCTGGCTGGCAACCAGTCTACCACAGAAAGTAATGGCAACCTGCTGCAGGATAATCTTCAGCCCAGTCAGTCATGTCTTGTTCAAGACATGATCGTCCAAGCATGTATCATGTATGGCACTTAACTGACTGAATCCTGCTGCAAAATGGGGTAAATTCAACCTACTGTGTTAGGTTTAAATAACACTGGGTAATAAATAAGAAAATAAAAAAAAAATACAGAAATATTTGAGTTATTCCATGTCAAAACACCAGCAAAAAGTTGAAATCTGCACCCACTGACACCGAATTACTTGAGACTTGGCACAAATTAAACTTTCATGGGTTAGGAAAAAGTAACAAATTATTTTGTGCTAGAATTTACCATTCTGATTTTAGGGGGGTGTAAAATTTCATATTTTGCTTCTAAATTAAGGCTGCAAAACATCACAGAATTTCAGCAGAACTTCCACATATTCAATATTTCTGAAATTTGGTAGGAAGGACAAATAAGGACTGCAGAATCTAAATATTTAATTATTTTAACCCTATACCTGATAGAAAATATAATTTTGCTCACTCAAAAGCATGCCCCCACCCCAAAGCATCAATTTTTTACCTATGTAGCTTCTGGCCAGTCTGTAGAAAATGTGTCCTCTTCTATTTTCATAATATTTTTTTTTCTAGCATCTACTATGACTGCTTAAGTTCTCCAAAGAATTTTGTGAGGGTTTCAATTCTACTTTAAAAGATATGACCCTGCCAAATTTATAGTTTCTTTCTTATGTACGTATGGGAATTCAGTGAAAGATTGATAAAGACTATCATCCTAATGCTCCAGGACTTCTCAAATGTTCATGTTGTTCTAAATGAATTCTCAAACTATTCGATAAGATTGTCTTTATTAATTTAAAAAGAAAATAATTTAAGTTAGGTACCTCCATTACATCAATAAAAACAAACAGCATAGTATGATTAAAAAAGGTCCCAAACTTAATAAAACAAACTTTTTCCCTCAAAATATTTATATTATTTTTAAGAGCAAAGATCAAAGTAGTTTTAATTATTTTAAAAAATTTTTTAATCCTTTCTAACATTTTCGAAATTTTATCAGAATGTTTTGTTTTGAAAAGTTTTGATTGAGTTAGCAGCTAAGAAACCTTTTACTACTGTTTTACAATGGACACCAAATGATTGCATTTGCCACTTTTTTTAGGTTAAAAACACATTAATTTGGAAATTCTCACAAAAATCAAATAATTGTTGGATTTTAATAAAACTTTCAGTATTCATTCACAAATGAATGAAATTACTTTTGAAATTATTATTTTTTAAAAATCTTGATAAAAATATATATTTTTTTTTTTTACCTCTGTTACCCCCACTTCATGTAAATCCATGAAATGTTAAAAAATTTTAAGTAGTTGTTAACTTTTGTTTTATGAGTTCAACGCAGGACTTATTGGAGAATATAAACCACCTATTTTTTTGATCTTAAGTTTGCAATCACTATCCAAAAACCTTCTCTGAAGAGTAAAATAAAAAATGCAATAAAACTCTGATATAATTTAATTTAATAATCTTTTAATTACTGGAATAAATAACCATTGAGGACATTATACTCTGAAAAAAAATTATTTTTGATTAATAATAAAATTTTAAAAGTATTGTTTTCATTTTTTTCAATTTTTTTTATTATTAAATTATTTAATAATATATAAGCATTTAAAAATATTTTTAAAATCTCCAAAGAAATGATTGCAAGTAGACCTTTTAGTTAAGAGCTGATTATCATATTGCCTATCTAAAATTGAAAAGTTTAATAAAAATCGGTTAGCAGAAATATTTTAAATTAATTAAAAAAAAAAATTGTTTGTGTAAATATATTCATTTAAGTTACATTTTTGAGCAAGTACGATGTTCCATTTAAAATTTTATGTTTTTTTGGCCTGTATGGTCTCAATACTTTCCGTCTGACAACTTCCAGATTTTGTAAATCTTTTAACACCCCCCATTTGGTAATCCAGGTAGTGCTATAGTTAAAAAGTTTTTTTTAATTTTTTTTTTATTGTAAATTTCTGGCAGTAAGGAATTATTACTTGATTGAAATCAGATAAAGGTAAGTTTCAATATTTTTGAAAGATTTTTAAAACAGAAATTTGGCTACTGTTTACATAGTATTGACAGAATGTGTTGATCAATCAAAAATGGCGGAAAATTTAACTTTGTCCGATTTCAATAAAAATTAGATTAAAATCAATATAATTTTAGTTTAAAAAATACCAGTGTATTTTTCTTTCGGGAATTAAAATTTAATCTCCTGGCTTTCAGTTAAAGCTAATTTTAAAGCTTGATTGCTTATTTATTTTTAAAATTTAAATTTAAATTTAGGTATCGAAAAAGTTGAAAATGTCACTGGAGGTGCCTAATTTAAATGTTTTGCAGATATTGCGTTTTGTATGGTACAGATAGATTGTTTTTAACAAGTGATAAACATTAACTCATGCATGATGATCAACATTGGATAGAATATTTGTAGATGGCATTAAACGAATTAAAAGAAAATTTTGAAAAATTTTATTTTGAATTATTTTCATGAAACAAAAAACATTTTATTTTATTTATTTTTCTTTAAAAGAATGATTTTTCAAAACCTAGAATATTTTTAGTTGGCACTAAACATTTATATATATATAGGAAATGCTTTCAATTTCAACACTTTGAAAAAACTTATATTTTTTTTAATTTTTCAAAGTTATTTTCATGAAATAAAAATTTGTTTTTCATTAAGAAGAAAGTGATAATAAAAATGTATATATGAATAGTCATAAAACATCACATTTAAAACTACACTGTGCACTAAATTTTTTGTAGACTAAATTGTTTGAACATAAGATCTGTGATAGGCCATAAATGTAATAAATTTGAAATCAGGCCAACCTGGGAACTCTGAATGATATTTATATGACCAGGACTGTAACCTGTCTGTCTGGTCCTGAAACATCAGTCACTTACCATCCAGTATCCAAAGAGAAAAGTGGCATTTTCCTACTTGGATTTTTTACTAGCACACAGGATAATTGAAGTATCATAGTCTTTTTTCATTTAAAGATGAATTGTTCTATTTGTACTGAGCTAGCAGTTGAAACAAGTCTTAATCTATTCCATGATAAACCGGTTGGATTAATTTCAGTTGATCATTTGGATGCAATGGATATAAAGCTCATTGCCTATAAAACAGGACTTGATGATGATAAAATACAGACTATCTGTTACCATCATAAGCAAACCTTGTTGACTAAGTGGCTTGAAAAGAGCTGTTGCAATCCATTTAAAAATCATAAGAAGCAAATCAAAAGCCGTTTAAAAGCAATTTCAATGGAGTTGGTAGACAAAGCAAAGGCTAAGTTGGTACTAATCCCAGGCAAGAAACTCTGCTCTAATTGCTGAATGTGAATCAGCAAACTTTTTACCGATGATGAAAAACAAAGGCGTGTATCTGATGAGGAAATACAAGAGCTTAACACAAGTACTTCTTTGGAAACAGAAGACAAATATCAATTTTTTTCTCTGCTATTGGAATTTCTCCACTGAAAATGAAAGGGCTTCATTACTCTGGAAAAGCTCGTTTAGGTAAGAGAGAACTTTCTTCTGCAATGCAAAGTATTAAGACCAAAATCAGTAGGTCATTAAGCATTGATTCTATGTTGTTGAATGATGAACCTTTAAAATTCAAAAATGAGTTTAGATAAAGCCAAGTGCTTTGATAAAATGATAGAGGTTCTTGCAGCAAAAGTGAAGACTGGAATCAACTAAAATGAAAATACAAATCTTGACAATTGCCCCTACCAATTGGTCACACAAAATAGTCAAGGATGTATTTGATGTTTCAGAACATATTGTACGCGAGGCTCGCAAATTGTGTTTGGAAAAAGAGGCAAGTCTTTGCCTGCTGATATTGTACAGTTAGTGCAAGCATTTTACCACGATGATGAATATACTCAATTGATGCCAGGCAGGAAAGACTACGTTAGTATTATGTAATATCCATCAGCAGAAGAAACTCATATTGTGCAACCTAAATGAGCTCTTCAGAGCATTCAAGGAAAAGAACCCAACAGCATCCTTGGGTTTTTCAAAATTTTGTAGTCTAAGGCCAAAATGGTGTGTCCTTGTTGGTAGTGCAGGTACACATGCTGTATGTGTATGCACTATCCACCAACACATCAAACTATTACTGGAACCACTGAATGTACTGTATCAAGATCTCTTGAAATGTATTGTCTGCAATACCAGTAATAGACTGGTGCCCAAATTGTCCAAAATCATCAGAGAGGCTGGAAAAATTTCTTCATGACACCCTTGAAGAATGTATTGATAATGAAAAATCTATTGAATTCTCCCAATGGACAACAACTGACAGATCAACTTTAATAACACACAAGGAATCCTGTCAAGCTTATGTGGATTTAGTTATTTTGCAATTGAATAAATTAGCACCTCATTCTTACTTGGCTAAATCTCAATCCAGATATTTAAGGCCAAAAAGGAAGATATCAGTGATAGCAAAGTTTTATTTCTTGGGGATTTTGCATAAAATTACAAGTTTGTTGTTCAAGATGAGATCCAGAGTTTTCATTGGAGTACCTCTCAATGTACTTTATACTCAGTGGTACTCTATTTTAAGCTTGAAAACAATGCAAAGTCAATGTTTTTGCATTATTTCAAGTGACAACTTGCATGATGTGGCATTTGTTTATATGGTACAGAAAAAGATTATTGAGGTGATCAAGGCTAATTTGCCAAATGTAAAAAGTATTGAATATTTTACTGATGGTTGTGCAGCATAATACAAGAATTATAAGAACTTTACCAATTTGTGCAACCATCAAAAAGATTTTAGACTTGATGCAAAGTGGAACTTCTTTGCAACTAGTCATAGCAAACAACCATGTGATGGCATAGGTGGGACAGTGAAAAGGATAGTAGCAAAAGAAAGTCTATAAAGACCAACTTCCAAACAAATCCTTTCCGCACAAACTGTTTGAATACTGCAAATCTGCAATTGAAGGAATCAAATTCATTCTGATTGAAAAGGAGGAAGTTGAGGAACCAAGGAGAAGCCTCACTATAAGATTTGAAAATGCATCCACAGTTCCAGGAACAAGAAGTTTTCATCAATTTATTCCACTCGAAAGAGATAAAATAGCCATGAAACAATGTAGAGAAAATGAAAACTATGATCTAATATATGACTTGTCTATTGGGGTTGAAGAAAAACTAGTGAAATTTGTTGTTTCAGTATATGTTTGTTGCAGGTATGACAATAACATTTGGATTGGCATGGTCTTAGAAATTAATATGGAGAATAAGGACTTGCTGATTAAGTTCATGCATCCAGCTATTCCAACACATTCATTTTATTGAAAAGAGGATTTTAAGGATATGTTTTGTGCCATTAGCAAATATTCTGTGCACTGTTGATGTCCCTACAACACCAAATGGTAGAGTTTACCATTTGTCCAAAGTGGATAAATTATCTGCGCAACAAATTGTATATGAAACAATGCACAACAAATTGTATATGAAATAATGCACAACAAAATTTGGTGCACAGCGTAGTTTAAAATTTGTATATTTATTATCACTTTGTTCTAAATAAAAAACAATTTTTTGTTTCATGAAAATAACTTGTTAAAAATTTGTAAAAAAATATAAATAAAGAATTTTTAAAAAGTGATGAAATTGAAAGCATTTCCTATCTATAAATATATATATATAATGTTTAGTGCCAACTAAAAAATATTCTAGGTTTGAAAAATTCATTCTTTTTTGAAAAAAAGAATCAAATGTATTTTTCATGAAACTTCATTTCATGTTTAATACCATCTACAAATATTCTATCCACTGTTGATCATCATGCATGAGTTAATGTTTATCACTTGTTAAAGACAATCTGTACCATACAAGACGCAATATCTGCAAAATATATTTAAATTATTTTCTTTTTTAATTAATAAAGACAATCTTATTGAATAGTTTGAGAATTCACTTAGAACAACATGAACATTTGAGAAGTCCTGGAGCATTAGGATGATTGTCTTTATCAATCTTTCACTGAATTCCCATACGTACATAAGAAAGAAACTATAAATTTGGCAGGGTCATATCTTTTAAAGTAGAATTGAAACCCTCACAAAATTCTTTGGAGAACTTAAGCAGTCATAGTAGATGCTAGAAAAAAAAATATTATGAAAATAGAAGAGGACACATTTTCTACAGACTGGCCAGAAGCTACATAGGTAAAAAATTGATGCTTTGGGGTGGGGGCATGCTTTTGAGTGAGCAAAATTATATTTTCTATCAGGTATAGGGTTAAAATAATTAAATATTTAGATTCTGCAGTCCTTATTTGTCCTTCCTACCAAATTTCAGAAATATTGAATATGTGGAAGTATTTTTTTTTTTTAAAATTTTTAAAAAATGCTGAAATTCTGTGATGTTTTGCAGCCTTAATTTAGAAGCAACATATGAAATTTTACACCCCCCTAAAATCAGAATGGTAAATTCTAGCACAAAATAATTTGTTACTTTTTCCTAACTCATGAAGGGTTAATTTGTGCCAAATTTCAAGTAATTCGGTGTTGGTGGGTGTAATGCCCTGTTGAATTGACATGGAATGACCCACTTTTGAAAAAAAAAATTTGGTCTTCCTTCCAAGTGACAAATATTATCTTCTAAATTTTACTGATGTCTTTTAAGGTTGAAGAGATAAGTTTAGTTATCTTTGTTTTTTTTATGTCTTTAATTATATGAATTGATTTTTAAGCAGAAAGTTTGCCTTCAGTTTTGCACCACTGTAACAAAGCTTCCCTGTACCTTTTCTAGAAATATTTTTACTAGTTGTTCTAATGAACTTTCCATTATGGTATGTAGACTTTATGAATGTAAGCACAGTAATAGATTAGTAGCAAGGTCCTGTCATTTTACAGTTGAAATGAGTAAATGTAAGGGTTAGTTTTATGCCAGCAGTTTCTTCAGTTGCCCTTCTCACTTGTGGCACTCTCCTCTGGCTTCTTACTTCCCAGACAACTTTAATCTTTAAAAATTTGATTGTAGTGTCAATTGTTATCTTTTGTCATCTTAATTCTTGTTTGTTTATTTTTGTCTATCTTTAAAGTTCTTCTTTTCTTCATCTACACTCACACTCAGTAACCCCTTGCATTCTAGCAGCTTTATTTCCTTGCTTGAAATGAAATAACTTTTAAAAAGAAGGTATACAATATGACTTAGCAAAAATCTAAGACAATTGTTGACTATTTATTATGGCTTACTTTTACTCCTGCAATAAAGGTGAAAAATTCATCTAGAAAAATTGAAAATAAATACAAATTAAAATGATCTCTTATGACATGTCTCTATCTTAAATTAACAATGCTTTGTGACTTTTTAACATCAGCTTGAAATTTTTCTTGTTAAAAACTTGAAGAATTTTAACATTATGGATATAAAATAATAACTTTTATGTACTGTTTTTTTTATTTTTTTTTTTAGATTTAGCATGACGTTAAAATCTGCTAAAAAATTTCAACCTGAAATAGTTGTGCTTAGTTTAATTTGTAACATGTATTAATGTAGGTAGAAAAAAAGCATATATTGATATAGCAAGGTTCACAAAGTAACCTCTTTCCTCAGACAGAGGAATCTGAAGGGGCTGATAAGCCATAAAAACAAATCAAACCCTCAGTTCTAAGGTTCCTTAAAAGCATTGAAAAGAATGGAAGTTAAAACATAGACTTTGAAAGGTCTTGAATTCCTGAAAAAATGTAAAAAAGATTCTTATGAATCTTGAAAATGTCAGTATATTTGTAGCAATTTCAAAATTACTTCAGAGTTGACTCCTTTATTTTTCTGAAACAGTTTTGAATGACTTCTTTTTTTTTTCTTCTATGTGCCTTGTCCTTTCAGGATGTAGGCAATCATGGCTTTCCATGTCTCCCTATCCCTGGTGGCTCTTAGCATGCTTTCTCCTGTTATACCACGGAAACCCTGTTCTGTAATCCACCTGCTCAAGCCCTTCAAATGTTATCCACTGCTTTCCTCTGTCTCTTTTTCTTTCTATGTGGCCTGTTAGTATCAGGTTCTCCAAGCCCTCCTTTCTCATTGCATGTTCCAGGAACTTTAGCTGTGTTTTCCTGATGATCAGTATCAATTTCCTTTATGTTTCCATCCTTTCCAAAACGTCATCATTGCTCACATGCTTGATCCATGATATTCACAGTATTCTTCTGTAGAACCACATTTCAGTTGCTTCAAGTTTTTCCTTCATCTTTGATGATATTGTCCAGCATTCACTGCCATATTTTAGAGCTGACATCACATGGCAATCCAGTACTCTTTTCCTTGTTTCTAGTAAAATTTTCCTGTCTCTTAATAATTTACTCAACTTCTGGAATGCATCCTTTGCTATGCCAATTTGCCTTCAGATTGCTGTCTCGCACTTTTCGTCTTCTGTTAGAACACTTCCCAGATATTTAAAGTTCTGTACCTGCTTGATTTTGGTATCCCCCACCTGTATTTTACATTTTAGACTGCTCTTTTTGCTGATGACCATGTATTCGGTTTTTTTGCAGTTTATTTGTAGTCCTTTCTTGTCACTTTCTTCAGCTACCCTCTGCAGGAGGTCTTGTAGTTTTCTTTCCGTGTCTGCTATCAGCATTGTATTATCTGCCTATTATGTTCAAATTGTGGCCTCCAATGATGAATCCTGGCATAATATCTAGGGTCCTCAGAATAGTCTCACTGTACAAGTTGAATAGATCTGGTGAAAAGACACATCCTTGTCTTACGCCCTTTTCTATCTTTGTATATCTGCTGAATTCGTTACCTGTCCATATACAGGCGGTTTTCTGCCAGTAGAGATTCTTGATTACTCTTATGCCTTTCCCAAATATATCGAGGCTGCTGAGCATCTCCATCACTTCCTTGTGGCGTCTTTTGTCAAACACCTTTGCATAATCGATAAAAAATAGGTACAACTTTTTCATTTGTATTGCCCTTTCGGAGAACATCCTAATCATAAATATGGAGTTCCTTGTTACAGTGTTTTTGACGAACCCACATTGTTCTTGTCCTATCTCTGGCCTGATTCTGCTTCTTGCTCTATTTATCAGGATTCAGACAATCAGTTTTGTAATGTGGCTCATTAAACTGATTGTTTGGTGGAATTCACACTTGTTTGCACCTGATTTCTTAGGCAGTGCTATGAAAATCGACTTGCATAAGTCATCTGGTATTTCACCACTATTATAAATTTTATTTATTATTTCTGTAATTTTCTCTAAGCCAAATTCTTCCAGGTCTATCAGCAGCTCTATTACAATGCTCTCTGGTCCAGCTGCTTTGTTTCTATTCAGTTTGGCCATTGCAGCTTCCACTTTGGACTTTAATATTTCCGGTGTATTATTAGTTGCTCTCTTTTGTTGTGGAAAAGATCTTTTATATGTTCTTCTCATTGCTGGAGTATTTTATCCTGTCGTCGTTGCTGCTGAAGTCTCCATTGTTAGGCCATCTGGTTTTGCATATTCCCAGAATACTGAGGTTAAGTCTGTTCCTCTCCTGTTTGACATTTCGAATTGACTACGGTTGTTGAGTGTTCTGACGTTTCATGCCCCCAAGGTAATTCTTTTTACAGTGTGAAAATTTCAAGATAACAAAGAATTTCTCGGACACTTTCTTGCAGTTTTTTTGCACTTTTGTTCTCCTAAAACTTTACTAGATAGTTCTTGCGTGAATAATCAACCTTAAAACAAGTTTTGAATTTGAGTTTAAATCAAGTGTACACAAAATACAGCTTGCAGGCCATGAGATTACTTGGTGCCTCCCGTGAGTGGTTTTCAAGATAGTAAATCTTTTTGTGTTCATCGGAAAAAGTTTGACAGCTGTTTTTTATTCAGCCAATATTTTGCTGTCTTTGTATCTAACTAACCATTTTAACGCTCTGTAGAAGAAAGAATTTTCTGCAAACATGAACAGAAATGCAAATCTGAATTTGATTCAAATAAAGTGTAGTGGAATGCTGGCTCCCTGTATATACTGTCCACCTGTTCATATTTCTTTGGTCGGTGTTTCACATTGCTACAGTATTTCAAACCTGAATTTGATTTGTCTCTGGATAAAACCAATGAAGTGAATTTTTGAGTGAGAGAAAAAACAAGTATATAGAGAGAGGATGGGATAGAAAATTCAGAAAACATGGAACTTCATTCCTGCAAAAAAACAGTGTGACAATTTTTTCATTGACACCGCTTTTATTCTAAGTACCTTAACTTTTCAGTTATGTTTATTGTTTTAAAATGTAATGGTTACATTTATAATAAAACTTAAACATATGAAGGTGAATTTATACATTTTCTTTGATTTTGAGAACAGGCAACAAAAGTAATAAACACTATTGTTTATCTGAATGGTTGGCAAAATATTGTTTGCTTGTCAGTTGAGTCAAACTTTATAAAATTGTAATTAATAAAGATTTACTTACATTTGGTTTACATATTTAAATAATTCAGTAAATGTTTATAAACTTATAAATCAAAGATTATTTTCATATTTATTTCTTTATATACTGGTAAATAATAAATATTGCTTTGCATTAGTCTTTAGAATGTTCCAAATATAAAATTATTCTTGTAAATAAACAATCTAATAAATAGTGTTTAATATTTTTGTAAATTCTCAAGAATCAAAAAAATCATCTATAAATTAACTTTCATCATACATTTAGGTTTAATTATAATTAGCATCACTTTTTGAAACAATAAACATTGCCAAAGAGAGAAGGTACTTAAAATAAGAATGGAGTCACATTTGCTGAATTTTCATTTCTATCCTCTCTCTGTATACCTGTTTCCATCTCATTCATACCGAAAATTCTCATTGGTTTCATTCAGAGTTGAATCAAATTCAGGTTTGCAATACTGCAGCAATGTGAAGAAACCTTTTGAAACACCCACCTAAGTAATGGAAATGGGTGGATAGTTTGTGCAGAGAGCCAGCATTCCACTGTCCTTCATTTGAAAAAAGTGTGTGAGAAAATTTGACTTCATATTTTGATCTTAATTAGAAGTGGAGACAGACGACTGAGAAAGTAGGATGCTTTCTCAATGCCACTATATTATTGTTGAGATATAATTTTTTTTTTTTTAATTCTTTCACAACAAACAAGGAAATGAAGCCACTAAGATGCAAAAAATTGCTGAGTGTGAAAGAATATGAGAATGAAAAAACTCATTCCCAAGGCGAGTGAGTAATAAAAGGACAGAAATTAAGAAAACGGAAAATGACAATGGATATTGTATTTAAATTTTTGAAGATCAAAATTGACCGGAAAGCAATCCAGAAGAGTGTTCCACCAGCAACAAGTGTTAAAGAAACTCTTAGCATCGAACTTAGTTACATCTAACCATTTCAACTACATATTCATAAAGTCTAGTTACTACAGAGAAAAGTTCATCAAAATAATTACCATGAAAGTATTTATGGAAAAGGCACAGGCAAGCTATGTTAATGCAGGAGGGGAGCTACTGAACCTAAAATGCCAGATCAGAACCAGTGATATTGCAGATTCTTCTTTGGATTTTGTGAAGATGTCTAGATAAGTTTCCACAAAAAGTTTGGAGAGGTGAGGAGAAACAAAAATTGATATAACAGACAAAATGTTGCATGTTAACATGACGGGAGGTGAAGTGTACATATTTACAAGTTACATCTCTGCAAGAAAGTTGGGCTGTTACCACCCATATCTTTGTGAAGTCCCCCTTGGCTTACTCCCTTCCTAATGACCAAACTTGGTTGTCATCTATTTTGTTCTTTTTCATTACTGATAACTTTTCAATTATTTAAAAAGTATATCACATCAGTTTTTTTTTTTTTTTTTTTCAATGGTTGATCACAAAATCCTTTAATTAATAGCAAAACCAATTTATTAAAGTACATATGTATAGAAAGTGCTTTGATGATTTATTTTGTGCTAAATAATCTCTGGTAAATTTGCATTCGAGTTCTTATATTTCACCTTTCTTGCCATATCTTCACTTATCACAATGTGGGATACTTAAAAACAAAAGTGATAAACACAAAAGCAGAGGAAAACTGAATGAAATCAAGTAGACTATATGGCCAAACATATCTAAAATAAAAGGTTTAATTTTCAGTGTTCTCACATCTTCAGTGTTTTCTCTTGAAACATAATTATAACCACACTCATGTTTTTATTTCTCCCTCCCTCCCTCTTATATGTATATAATTCCATTTGTTAAAAAATTGCTTTAGGCCAGTGATGTCCTTCTTTACCCATAACATTCTTTAATAATTCTTTTTATTTAACATTTCTTTCAGACTTTTTATTTTGACAATTATATATCCACATTACTACAACATAAGTGATTTCTTTTCTGTATATAGTGTGTAGAAACTGTTGAAATGTTTGAATCCGAGCAGTACGACTAATCTATTAGCCATTATCAAGGATGTTTTTAGTTTAACTGAATATGTAGATATTTTATATACAGTCCTCTTCAAAAGTAGGGTAATGGTAAGGCCAATTCCTTTGTATTTGTTGTTCACTGACAATATTTGGTTTAAAGATTAAAAGTTGATTATGAAACAGGAGTTCAGAATTTTCAGAATTTCAGGTTTTATTTCCTGGTATTTACACTTAGATGTGTTAAACAGCTTAGGACATATCACCTTTTGCATTAGACCACCCAATGTTTAGGTGAGCAAAAGTAAAGGAACAGATAATCTTAAAGTAAATAACATTTTGTGTTTGGTTGCATAACAATGGCTTGCAATAATTGCATCAAGCTTGCAACTCATTGTCAATGTAAAACTCTTTCTGTTCTTTTTTCTTCAATCAGTCTACTCTTCAGGAGATAAAACACATGGTCTATTGGTTCAAAAATCTGGTGATTACTTAGCCAGTCAAAAATTGTCTACTTTTTCCCCTGATGAAGTCCTTTGTTGTGTTGGCAGTATGTTTTGGGTCATTGTCCTGTTACATGATAAATTTTCTCCTGATTAGTTTGTACGCTTTTCTCTGTAAATTAACAGACAAAATGTTTCTGTAGACTTCTGAATTTATTCTACTGCTACCATCATGAGTTACATCATCAATAAATATGAATGCGCCTGTTCCAGAAGCAGCCATGCAGGCCCAAGCCAAGGCACTGCCTCCACCATGCTTCTCAGATGAGCTTGTATACATTGAATTATAAACAGATCCTTTCTTTCTCCACACTTTGACTTTTCCATCACTTTGGTAGAGTAATCATGGTCTTATCAGTCCATAAAACTTTTTTCCAGAACTTTTGTCGCTCATCTCTGTACATCTTTGCAAATTTTACTTCGATACTTACTGCTGATGAGCAGTCACTATATTTTTTCAAACAGTGGATTATGAAACCTTCATCCTTGCACTGGAGACTGTTGGTGATGTCACTGACTGTTGAATTTAGATTTTTCTTCACAGATCTCACAATGTTTTTTCCAAGCAACTACTGTTGCTTTCCTTGGCCGACCTGTTATATGTCAGTTGCTCAGTATACCATCATTTTCTTTCTTTTTCAAGACATTCCAAATTGTTGTGTTGATTATGTCCAATGTTTGTCCATTGCCTTTGAGCAATTCTATATTTTTTTCTTCAGAATGGCTTGCTTTTCTTCCATTGACAGCTCTCTTATCTTTGTGTTGGTTCATCCTTTTAAACAAGAATTACAGTCTTTACAGGTGAAATCCAAGGCTAAAACCAAGCATAATTATTCAGAGCTATTTAATATTTAAACAAATAATCTAAATGCAACATCTGGACATCAAAAAGCACCTGTCAGCCAAATGTTCCAATAGTTTTACTCACTTGAAAAATGGATGGGTTCAAACAAAAGGTGGTATGTCCTAAGTTGTTTAACATATCAGAATGTCTTCGAGATGCATTTTTGTAAAGAAAGCAAGCCTTATGAAATAAAAAGCTAATGAATTAATTTTTTAGCTGAGCCATCATCTAGTCATATCATGATAGTGAAATTCACAGTAGAAACCATGATTTTGATTTGCTGGTGATTTTTTTTTTTTTTTTTTTTTTTTTTCCCAGGAAAAAATCAGGGTGTCTTGCAAGTGAATTTCTGTCACATTTTCTGTTACCTGTCATTACACTACCCAGATAGTTAAATTTCTGTACTGGGTTGTTTTCTAACATCTCCATTTTCATGGATTTTTTTTTATACTTATAAAACACACCTTAGATAAAAGCAAAATAACTTGTAAAAAAAATCCTCATCCCTCTTAACCATAATTATTTTTTCACCTAGTTTTCCTTTCAGATTTTTTTTTTTTTATAAACCAAGATAATGTAATATTGTAATTATAAAAATGTTTTCCTTTTTTCTTCTTTGTCTTTTTAACACTTCTTAGAACGAATAATTTGCTTTTTAGAGCTCATCAACCTTTTGCAGGTTATTTAATCCTTTAGCATTTAACCTATTCAAATCTTGCTTGTAAATATTGGCTCTTGAGATATCACTGTTTGCATGACTTCCTGCATTAATTGCAATGTCATGATATAGCAGACTACATGGCTGGGATGAACATTGAAAGCTGATATTTGTAGGGCAGCATGAATACTAAAGGGTTAAAGTCAGAAGATATTTTAGATTTTAAGAAATGTTTTGACATAAGTATTTAATGATAAATTTGCCAGGATGTGCATTGTGATGAAGTGGATATTGGCTTGGAATGAGAAATCGGAGAGTTGAGTTCAAATTCCAGTTGAATTTGTTGCATTTACTTACATGCAAATACCCTTGGGAAAGGTATTAATCTCTCTTCCCTCCAGCTATGGGTTAAATAGCAGGGCAGTTTGGGTTCTATAGCCTTGGTTGGCAATCGGTCTACTGCAGAAAGTGATGGCAACCTACTGTGAGAAAATCTTCTGCCCAGTCTATCATGTTTTTTTGTGACATGATTGCCCATGTGTGTATCATGTATGTTATTTAACTGATTTACTGATAAGTCCTATTAATTAACCTTTAGCTGGAGGAGACAAGGTGAATTTATATCTTTTCCATGTGTATTTGAATGTTAAGTGTATATAACAACCTTGACTGGAATAGGCTCTTTTATTTTCAATTCTAAACTGTTATCCATTACACTACTCACACATCCAAATTAACAGCAAGTGGTGTTCTCAAGTGGTCACCCATCTTGGTACTGACCAGGCACCTCAGTGTATACAAACACCTTTGTAGCATAATTGGGATCTGCTTAAAAGGCACTTTCCATGAACCAGGTATCCATACAGGAGGTCCTTTGGTATTTGACTGTCGTGTGTTCACATGATGTGTCTGAGCTGGTGTTAGGCTACTTTATAATAAAAGCTTATGGCTGCATCACATTGGAACACCAGTTTCTGTACAATTACGGAAGTTAAGCAATGTTGAGTTAGGTGAGTACCTTGTATTCCCGACCACTCAAGAATACCAGTAATGTAAGCTTGGATGTGCAAGTGGTATAATAGATAATGGCTTGGAATTATTAATCAGGGAGTCAACTTGGAATTCCTGTTGGGTTTTTATATTCATTTACACACAAATACCCTTAGGAAAGGAATGACTCCACCTCTTCTCCTCCCCAGCCATGAGTTTATTAGTAAGATATATCACTAAAACCTTTATTATGTTAAAAAGTGCATACAAAATATTTAGATTTTGGTATTAAATAACTCATATTGGTTGATATGCTGCTAAACAAAAACAACCAATAAACTTTACAACAAGAACTCGACATTAAGCTGTGAAATAGTTAAAATTATAACCTTGTTTGTTAAGAATTTGATGCTACTGGATATAAAATGTTAAATATAGACTTATTCTTGCTATAAAATATAATTGGATATCCAAATATTTTGGGCTTAGCCTTGAATCCAAAGGTTTTTTAAAAATCAGTTAACTTGTTACAGGGATTAAAATAAATGCATTTAAAGGTTTAAAGTATGATGAGTGATGATTTTGATGATTAATTTTACATAATTTTGTATGTTGCATAGATTTTTTAAAGGTCAAGAAGATGGAATCATCATTGGCAGGTTTTTTAAAACCACTGCTTTTCACTCAGTTTATTCAGATAACTGAAGCATTTTCTTCACAGCAAAAACTCCAGTCAAAAGTAGGCTCATGGAAGAATGTGAATATTCTTGTTGACCAGATTTTAACAAGAAATAAAAAGACAAATTTTTTGTTCTTATTTTTAAATTTTTAATGATAAAGATGTTTTCTTAATCAAATTTAACTTAAGTTACATTTGAATGAACTTTGGAAGGTTTGATAGTCTAAACAAGTTATCTTCTATTTTCAGACAGAAGGTTGCAGACTGCTTCCTTCACAGAATTCTGGGAATGTCCCACTTTTATACAATGACAATGTCTTTAATTTTATTTTTTATATAATTTATGAAGTGTTTACCATAATTCTGTTAAATGTCTTTATTTTTTGTTTATGCTATTCAAGTTGTTTGTTTTCATGAAGACATTTTTTAAAAAATTGACATGTATACTCATTGAGGGTTGTTTTATTTTTTTTAACAAAAATTTATTTCTTTTCTCTTGGAGTATTGACAAAAGAACTATAAGCTGAATGGTCCAAATATGTCATCAGAATTCAAAATTTTTCATATTCTTTTTCTTAATTAGGACAAAATTATGAGAGGACACTAAGATTAGTAAATTGGTTTACTTGATATTTGCTCATGTTTTGAAATTATTAACCAATTCACAATGGAATGTTTATGTAGAATATTACTAGTTAAATATCTTTTCAAACTCTCTAGAAAAAGATTGGCATTCATTATCCTCATCATTATCTATGCAGTTTTTGAATTACTATTCAGTTCACTGCCATAGTAGTAAGAAGAAGCAATTAAAAGAAATTTCTTGTGATATATCATGTCATCTGCTGCAGAACACATTCCTTCTACTACCTTCAATGTCACCTATGGATTGATTTAATTGACTATAACTTTTACTAGCAGGATAAGACGTACTATAAAGACATTGCTTTTGATGATACAGCTGCTTCAAGACAATCATTCCTTTCTTTGCTGTCATAGTTTATGAATTGCCTAAATTAAGATACACTTTACTGCCAGGATACAAAAACCAAATGGAAGTAAATTTCTTGTGAAATATCTTAACAGCAGTTGTCAAGTCGCTAATTTGTTTTACATTTGAGATATTCAACATGAGTAGCTTTCTGCTATTTTCCTTTTTTTTTTTTTTTTTTTAACTCTCTTAAGAACCAACTATGTTAAGTAATGTCCCCTTTTTGAATTTTTCATCTTGACTTCATTTTGTTCTCTGCTTACTATTGTGATTAACACATACTTTTCAGTCAGGCTGTTTAGTTTCTGGGGTATCCCCATTTTCAATGCTTGGCCTACACAAACTTGTGCTAATTTTTACGTGTTATCAATGGTGGTTTTAATTCAAGCATTGTGCTTTGAGAATGTAGTTGTAAGTATTAAACACAGCTCATATCAATTGAGGAATAGGTTAATTCTTGGCAAACAAATTTATAATGATCATAATGAATTATATCAATTGTTTTAATACTTTTTTGCGTGTATTTTAGAAAAATTGTTACATTATCCCTTTCAATAATATTTGTATCTGTTTCATCATGTGCCTTTACATTCAAACCTGTATGCACATATCGATTGTTATATTGGCACTAGTTAAGTTGATTGGTCTCCTCATAAAAATAAAGAACAGTAAAATGATCTGAAGGCATATTGGCATGGCTAAGGATGAATCCAAAGGCTGAGTATAGTATTGAGAAACAAGAAAGTTTTGTTGGAAACAAAGAAGAGAATGGATTGTTATGTGATGTCTGTCCTTCAATGAGGCAGTGAATGCTCGACAATCTCATGAAAGATGAGGCAAAAATTTGAAGCAGCTGAAATGTGGTTTTACAGAACATGTTAGCAATAACTAAAATATGGTTCTAAAAAGCATGTTAGCAACAATGAGGTTTTGGAGAGGATGAAAATAAAAAGGAAACTTATACTTAACATCAGAAAAAGACAGCTGAAGTTTCTAGGACATGTAATAAGGAAGAAGGGCTTGGAGAATCTGATACTTACAGGACAGGGGAAAAGAGAAAAGCAATGCATGACATACTTGATGGGATTGAGCAAATGGATGGCAGAGTAGGGTTTGGGAGGAGTAACAAGAGATAGGGTATTAAGAGCTACTAGGGTTAGGAAGATGTGGAAGGCCATGATCACTTATGTTCTGAAGGGAAATGGCACATAGAAGAAGAAAATGATTAAGAAGAAGGGTGTCATTCATAATACAGTACAAAATTGATCCTCACAAGGCTTGGGTCAACCTGTGATATAGTTTTCAGGCACTTTTTACAGGTGCTGCCTACTGGGATTTTCTCTCCAAGAAGTTGCCTTCCTGAAAAAAAGGGTTATGATGAAATTTGAACCCAGGTTTCATTATATCTATATTGATTATATGCAGACTATTGTCCTCAGCTTTGTTGTTGTTATCACAATATTTTGGCTGCCATTGCTTCTGGCTTTCATCAGGTATATATTGTGTCCAAGTACAAATTGCCCAACCCAGAGATGTAACACACAGTTACTATATCATCTGGCTAGTTGATTAAAGTGTTGATTTTAAATTTGGTGACAAAGTAATTTTGAATTCAATTTCTGGGTAGTTTTATTTGGACCCAGTGGAAACAGGACAAATAATAACTGAGCAGTAATAAAAACTGGGTAGGATATCCATAGACATGCGCAGTGGAACAAGAATCTACCCTCATTGATAAAAGAAAGAGTTCAGTTTGGAATTTCCTATAGGTTTCCTGGTTCAATATACACATGATGAATGGCCAGAACATTGTGATAACAACAATAAGAACAATAGTCCAATATAAATAGTGTAAGTAATAATTCCTCATCCTAAAAATTCTGCTAAGTCTCATTGTCAAAGTGCTAATATTCTAACTGCTCTGCCACACAATCATATGTGTATTTACTTTATATGTTAGCTATGTGATTTGTTTGTTTTGGCACAATGTATATTTCATAGGACGCCCAAAGAGAAAGTTATAGTATAGAGCTAAGAACATTTACCAAAAACAAGTGGTTGAACTTGATAGCATTTGTTTTCAAAGATTTTTAACTATATCAGTTACTATTGCCAGAAACTACTTAGTACATACCATTTTGTTGTAGACAGGCGTTTCCTGAAATGTATTTTCAGTTGCTGTTGATTAGTAATTAAATCTGCACTGATGTCAACTTGGTACTTATTTTTTTGTGTATGAATAATTTCTGCAATGTTATACTAAAATTATGCATGGGAAATGTGAGTAATGTTCTCACTTAGCAAATATCCTATTTAAAATGATTTCTAGATAAGTGGAATTTGTGGGATTCAATGAGGAATAGATTTGCCAATTGAATGAAAAAGCTACCTTAGATTTAATATCATCACATGGTTTTAATGTCTATGACTAGTAGCCTAAAAAAAATCTGAGGAAGCAACTTTTTAAAAAAATCAACAAATAATATATATAAACACATTTTACTAACTAATGTTTGTTTATATTATGTTCATAATTTAATACTCTCTAACCCCTCAGGTCGAATACTGGTTATCACAACACCATGTATTTAACCCTTTTCTGTCCCTTGGGTGTTCTCCGGGTCGTGGGGGGTATCGTATTCGTATATCTAGCACTTCCACTCCACGGGCCTATTCCAGTCAACTTGCACCTGACCTAACTCTTCCACCCTGACCCCTCAAACTCTAGCATCTTCCTCTTTGGGTTGAGATGTCTATTCCAATTGTTGTCGGGCTGGTGATGAACATCAAGTTTCATATACTCAGTGGTTCTTCACTGCAGCTGCTACGACAACATTTCTCAAAGTCTTTGGATGACTTTTAAATTTCAACAATCTGCAACAAATTTGGGGTGACGTTCAAACTTTTCAAATCATAAATCTCCTTGTCAGGAACTATTCAATCTGACCTCTTCACAAAACATCAGTTTTGCATAATGATTTCATAATCTTCTTTCTCTTCTTTGCTCTTCTGTCATCATCACCAGCAATGACATTTACAATCTGCAACAAGCCTCTGTCTGAAACAATAGGACCAAATGCAAGTAAAATATAAAATATATTTTACTCTCCTTTTTCATACAAAGATGTCTTTGGTTAGGTGGTTGATTGGTCTGAATTGTCAGCAACCTTACTCCAGTGAGGGGTGAGTCAATTGTATGCTCACACGGTTCTGGTCTCTCTTGTCAGCACCCTCCCATCACCAGGGAAAGCTGATATCACATGACCGCACACCTCCACAGTTGCCATCCGACTCTCACAGCAACCTTATTCCTGCGGGTGACTCAACTGTACACTCACGCGGTTCTGGTCTCTCTTGTCACCACCCTCCCTCATTGGGGAAACCTGATGACACGCTTCTACGGCTGTGAACTGACTCTTACATTCTTCAGCATTACGATGCACTTATATAGGAAACCTGGGTTTATAAGCCAGGCTATCTACGCGCTTATCACAAGTGATCATGAGTGTTTGTTACTACAGCCAAAAATCATGTGACCTCCAAAGGTTCTTTTACTTACTAAGCATTATTTCAATTTCACTTGCAAAAAATTTTCGTTCATTTTCACTGTTCTCCATGACTCAAATTAAATGGCACTCAACTTAAGCTAGATCATATTTCACCATTAGTAAACAAGATACATTTTGATGTTCAATCTACCCCAAAATCCTTTCTATCAAAAATATTATTTCACTCATTCCCATTGTCTCAGATGACCTGAAATTAAACGGGCATATCTTATGCCTAGATCAAATTTCACCACCAGTAAATATAAAGTGTTAGTTTATTTTACTGTTCAATTTAATATGGTAGAAATTCTGTTAAAAAAATTGTTAATAAAAATTAAAAATTAAAAAAAGAAATGAATAACGTGACATTTCGGTCATTTTGGTTTTCTTCAGGTGCTAGGAATTTTAAACCTTTTAAATGTGTGTATGTGTTTGACTCTCTCTGTCACATTTTCAGTAGTAGAACTGAAAGTAAATAATATTTGTTTCAAATCAGATTAATTATACATTAAATCAGCTAATTTCTTTAAATAAAGTTTCAGAAAAGTATATTTTATTTTTGAAAAATTTAATAAAGAAAATTACATGGTGATGAAAGATGACTAAAAAATGGTGTTAATCAGTTATTTTAGCAAAAATAGAAAATTATTTCTAGTCAATAAGTTTTTGAAATACAGCAAAGTATTTTGCTGATTGGAAATATTAAATTTAATCTATTAGCTAGAAAATTAAAGGCTTCAAGAAAGAATTTTCATTTAAAAAAAATTAATTTTAAACTTTAAGTTGCATATTTTTCGTGGTGTACCTATGTAAGACTGTATCAAAAAGCTTACATCACCATCCATCCATTTTTAAATAAATAATTGACAAATGGGGGACATTCAGCAGTACTGTAACTCTGCCTAGAAGTGGATGACCATCAAAACTATTACCAAGAAATACTCATCATCTTGAGAGAGTTGCAAGCCTCTCTGACAGCACCTGGGGTAAATGTACATATATATATACAATCAGATAATATTAAATGGATATGGCATTCATCGGATGGTCATTAGGAGGAAGCCTTTGCTCTTAATGAAGGATAAGGCTGCCTATTAAAATTTTGTCAGAGAATATTTGGACTTGTTTTAAAATTATAAAAGAATAAAAATATATATGGCGCAGCTCACTAATCCAAAGAAACTTAGTAAATTAGTTGGGCAGCATAGATTAAAAGAGAAGGGAACCAGCTAAGCTACTGTTATGTCAAGGTATGGCATAAGATCAACAATACTGAATGGAAAGAAGATTATTTACATTGTTCGATCCACATCTTTGTTACCATAGTTAGAATGTAAACTTTCCTTTAACTCTCAAAGTTATCTGTTCATCTCTGATGTAGCCAGGTATTGAACTCACAACTCTTTGGGTCCTCAAAGATGCATAGCACAATGGATAAAGTGTTGGTTGAATCCAGTGACTTGAAAGATAACTGATACTGAGACACCTAGGAAAGGCATGTCTCATGGAATGAGAACAATCTACCCTGGTGAATGAAATAAAGGGTTCAGTTTGAAATTTCAATTACCTGAAGAATGCTAGCATGTATAACAGCCAAAATGGCAACAAAGACAAGGAAAATAGTTAAAGCAATGTAAATAGTATAAATAATTACAGTAGGAGATGTGCATTGTGGTGCATTGGAATGAGAAATCAATGTAGAGTTCAAATTCCAGTTGAATTTGTTGCATTCACTTACGTGCAAATACCCTTGTCACTTTCCCTCCAGCTATAGGTTAAATAGCAGGATAGAGTTCTGTAGCTTTGGTTGGCAACCAGTCTACAGCAGAAAATAATGGCAACCTACTGCAGGGAAAATGTTCTGCCCAGTCAGTCATGTCTCTTTCGAGACATAATCGCCCAATCTTGTATCACATATAGCACTTAATTGACTGACCTTATCTCTGAAATATAGACAAATAGGAAAGAAGATAGCTGAGGACATCAAAAGAAAGGTACTGATTTTTCACTAATCTGATAAAACCTATAAGACCATATCAAAAAGATAACACCTCCATCCATCCACTCGAAGACAAATAAAAATGACCATTATTTACATTATTTATATTCATACTATTCTTCTTCTCACAATGTTTCACCCACTGTGTCCTTCAGGTATTCTCAGGTGTATATCGATCTGGGTAGCTTACAGGGAATATAATAGTATGAATATGAATAGTGTAAATAACTTGCAGAAATTCAAACAAAACAAAAATGACAATGTCTGTGATGAAAGGGGGTTCACAAACTTTCAAGTGGCACTGTATCATATCACAATATATGCATACATATGTCTATGGTGTGTGTGTGTGCTTATTTTATCACATTGCTGTCATTTTGAAGTTTTGGAAAAGTGATGTTCTAATCTTTTTTTGTCATCTGAAAAGGCATGACAATAACATCAGGACATCACAAAATTAATGTCTAAATTTAGAATTAGAAAAGAAAGAAAAATTTCATGTTTAATTAGAATTTATTTGTTAACAGGTTCTATCATTATTAATAATCTTGATAATATTGTTTTTAATAAAAGGAAGAGACTGTTGAATTGCACTTTTAGAATAAGTTCATCAAGATATTTCTGTAAATTCCATTTTAGCAACCAGATAAAGCAAAATGTGAAGAATAAAGAGGGTAGGAAACCTTCTGTTTTTATTTTTTTCCCCAGCCAAGATTTTTAATCTTTTCTGTTTTGTGTGCTGTGTAAACCTGTACATTATCATGCTGGAATCCCATGCTCAAACTGGGCTTCTTTTTCTTCAAGCCAGATGCTTCCACGACTTATAACAGATATCTTCTGTGATTGTATATCAATGGCTGGTAACAAATATTAACAGTGATCTCACCAAACATTTGCTGAACTTTCTTTCATTGGAGGTCTTTTGGGCATTTACATTTAAGCTGTTTACTTCTACTAAGCCATTTTCACCAGCTATCTTTTAAATAGTAATATGGACGGCTCTTTAGCCTTGGATGACATTTAGTTTAGTAAAAAAATATTTTTACCAATATTTTCTAAAAATAATGCAATCAAAATTGATTTCAGTCAATTATAAATAAGTCCTGAAGTTTTCATCAAAATCCAACCATTATTTGATTTATGCAAGAATTTCCAAATTAATGTGTCTTTCACGGCCAAAAAAAGTGCATTGCGTAACAATTACATTTTTTTACTTGATAAAATAGCGGCAATTTGGATATCGCATTGACGTAAGAAAAAAAAAGACTTTTTATAACAATTTCGAACGTGTTAGAAATAATTAAAAAGATTTTTAAAAAATATTTAAAAAATGCTTTGTTCTATCCTCTTAATGGTAATATAAACTTTTTGCCGACAGAACTTTGTTTTTATTTAGTTTGGGACCTTTTCCCTTCCTACTATGCTGTTTTTACATCGATTTTGTAGAGGTACCTAGTCTGGTGCCTTTAAGGAATGGAGCTTGCTTGAACATTTACTATGGATATTAGGGATAGGCTTTTGACGTTCTATCTGTGTGAGAGAGAGAGAGAGAGAAAAAAAAAGCCCTTTTCTAAAGGGGCACAAATGATTTTCAGCACTTTCAGGAATGGAAATTGATGATTGGGCCACTGCAACCCAGATATAGCAGCAACACACCATTTTTGGTCTGATCTGATGATTGGATTGGTAGAATGAGCTGATTATTTTTCCAGTATATTTTACAATTGATCATATATATGGATTTCACTTGAGGTCTGGGGGTGAACTTGAACAAGTTCCCATAAACATTGTGAGTACAAATTAACTAGGACAAGAAATGGCTTGTTAATTTTAACACCAAAAACAAAACTTCTATCAATCACCTGAAAGACCACTTCCAGTATCCCATCAGCATGGCTGATACTAACTTCCATGAAAGTGACTCATTGCACCTTCTCAGATTTACATTCTTAGTTAACATGAAGTAGGAAGATTATATTGCACTCATTGCTAGGTCTGCTGCAAAGAAAATCAGTTCGTGTTGAGCTAGACAATTTTCCTCACCTAAATTTATCTTGCTTTATAAGTTTATCATTTATTCATACATTGAATATTGCTGCTATATCTGGTCTGGTGTTCCTGCTGTATATTTTGATAATCTGGATAAAATCGAAAGAAGAATCAGCAATATTATTGTCCCTGAACTTGTCTCTGCTTCAGTCACTTTCCCATTGCTGTAAGGCAGTTTCCTTTCTGTAAATACTTTCATGGTAATTGCTCTGATGAACTTTTCTCTATTACACCTACACTTAATTCATTTGCACCTTAGCGGCAACATTAAGGTGCAAATTCATTTGTAGGTTAGCGGCAACGTCTTATCAATTCATAATTGAACTGGCTAGATGTATACAGAAGTTCTATCTTAACAGTTTCTTTTCTCTCACTTTTTGCTTGTGGAACTTTCTTCTGACTCTATGCTTTCCAGTCAATGTTATTTTCAAAAATTCAAATGCAATGTCAATCATTATCTATTGTTTTCATGATTAATCTTCTATTGTTTCAGATCCTCCATAATTTTTACTTTTTTTAATTCTTTCACACTGAGTAACCCCTTGTGTGTTAGTGGCTTTACTGGTCTGTATGATGTGATCTGATTAAAAAATAAAAATTTCTTCAGATGAAGAGTCCCTATGCTTTCTGTATAGTTTATTTCACTGACTAATTCCATATTTGGTTTTGCGTGAGCATTATTTCTGAATCAGTGAATCTTTTTAAATTTTTTTTTTTTTTTTTTTTTTTTTATCATATCACACCAAGCAAGGTGGTAATGCCACTGATGAGCAGAGGGCTACGTAAGAGTGAAAAGATTGGAAAAGAGAAAGCCGGAAACCACATCCTAAACAGGAAACAAGGGATGATCCTCTTCACCTGTTCAAATGACTGCTTTCTCTCATTGACATTTCTGTATTATTGACTTGATTCTAGAATATTGTGATAATCCATTTATATGGACATGAGTCAAAAAGGAATCACCTAATAACATTAGCCTTAAAGAGATTAGTGATTTCTTTTTTTTTTTTTTTTTTTTTTTAACCAAACATTCACTGTTTCATTTTTATTACCCAGTGAATTCTTGCCTTGGGGTTTTAATCTATTTTTATTGCTGGCTTAATTTTTTTGTTTTTTTTGTTTTTAAATAAATGTTGATTATGACATTCAAATTTTGGTCAGAGTTCATGGTTTCTGAAGTGCTAATTTTCATGTTCAGATTATCATGGATGAAAACTATGGGAAATGACAGTTTTTGAGAAAATGGAAACTGAATGCATTGCTGTTAGCAAAAGGAAGATTCTGACATGCAAAATAGAAATTGGAGATGCCAAAATCAAGCAAGTACAATTCAAATATCTGAGTTGGGTCATTGTATCGTACTAGACAAATCTTTCCTCCAGAATCTATCTTGCATATTTTCATAAATCATCCATTCGTCTGTATGTAGAATATTGCTGCCACATCTGATTCGGTGATTATGAAGCCAACTCACCAGGTCAAAATCAGTAATATTGCTGATGTTTCAATGCATTTTATAAAGAATCTCTAAATATACAGTGGGTGCACTGGACCAAATGTGTCAGCAGTATTCAAAGCATGGGAAAAGGTTGACGTATAAATATGCAAGATAGATTTTGGAGAGAAAAATTGTCTGGCATGACTTAATGATGTTGGTGGAAGGCAAGAAGAGGTCTTTCAGGTGATGAATATAGATAACTTTTGTTTTAAAGACATTAAAATTAACAAGCCACTTTTTATTCCAGTTAGCAAATTGTATGTCACTTTTTAGATTACCTGGCAATTTCACCTTATCAAACTGGTCAGACTTATTACCAAGTATATGGTTGTGTCATCAGTATAGATACCAAGTTGATATTTAAAAGCACTATTACACTATTGACATTTCTAAAATTATTTTCAACTCAAGGAAACTGATAATGCTACTAAGATGCAAGGCTGTGAGAAAAGAATTTATTAGAATAAAGCACATGGTTACCACTAGCTAATCCAACAGTAAAACGGTAAGACCTAGTTGACAGTCTAGTAACATGCTTAAATTTATGCAATCAAGGTACCAAAGAGGAAAGCTGTAATCCATAGAAAGGATAGAGGGATAGTCACTAAAGCCGAAATGCTAGGTCAGGACCTGTAATACTGCTGATTCTTCTTTGTATTTTATTAAAAATCTCTAAATATACAGTGGGTGCACCAGACCAGATGTAGCAGCAGTATTCAAAGAATGAGCAAAAAGTTGACTTATAAATATGCAAGATAGATTCTGGACTTGACTTTCTTAGCAGCAGAAGTAGCAAGGAATTTAATATAGTCTTCCATTTCATATTAGCTGAGAATGTTAGATCATCAAGGCATAACATGTTAATCTTGTGGAGGTTAGTATCTGATGGGAGGCAGGAAGTAGTCTTTGAGGTGATTAATAGAGAGGTTTCATTTTCGAGCCATTAAAATTAACAAATAACTCCTTTCCCCTGTTAACAACAAACTGTAGGTCATTTTTAAGATCACCTGCCAATTTCACCTTATTTCTTATATTAAAATTGATCATTCTCAAATAAAGCTTTAATGTAATCAATATCTTTCCTGACTGGCTGACTTTACTATGAAGAATCTCTAAAATAGTAGATGCATCATTGTTCCTTTTTATTTAAGGTGATGAGGATTTTTGTACTGATTAAATCCATGGTTCCGAACATGGAACAATTTAATTTTTATGAGTGCCAATCTTAGAATGAGTTATTAACAGTGAATTTTTTCTAGTGAGTCTTTGAGTATGAATGTGTGCATATACAGTATGCATACATAAAAATATTTGAGTGTGTGTATGTACATCTATAATTATGGATGTACTATATATAGTATAACAATATTTTGGTGCGAAGCGGAGGTAATTAATTTTATTAATTATTAACTATAACTGGAAAATCTTCTAATTACTATTATAAGTCAGAGGAAAGCATACTAAAAGACATTTTTCAACAAATTTTATGAGCAAAGGAAAAGAAAACAAAAAAAGGTAACAAGTGGTATTCCTCTGTTGTTGGTTTAAACCGGAGAAAGGAGGAGAGAAAGAAGAGGAAGAAAGAAAAGACTTCGATATGTTTTAATGTCAGGAAGTGCCATGAAAAATAGATGCTGGTTTCGGCCCACCCATGGGAACTTAACAATTGTCATTCTAAACCTAAACGAAAGAGATAAATTCAATTGTTATTTTTTCGCTGGGTATTAGTAATAGCCAAAAAAGAGATTTCATTTTGTATCCAAGTGTCTTGCTAGCATGAATTGTGAAAAGAATTAAGATAAAAAATATCTGATTCCGAGTTGAAGTAATTCAGAGAAGAGACCTTTTTTATTTGACATCGGTGTGGAGCAAATGGCGAAGGTGTTTTCCATCACCTGAAAATATTGGTGACTCGGAAATGGATATTAAAAACACAGATAAGAATTTTTCTGCACCTAAGTAACAATGTCAATGGACGCTTGTCAACTTGTTTTGGGCGAAGCCAGTTCAAAAAGGTTAATAGTGATTGTTTAAGAAAAAAATCCCTGAAATTGTTTCGGGAGAAAAAAGTTTTGAGAAAATTCGCCGGTTAAGTCCAGCCCAGAAAAGGGGTATGGGAAGATGATGTCATAAGATTGAGAGGAATTCCATTGGTCCTGTAAACAAGCACCGAAAGGGGGAGATGACCAACAATTGACGTCATGAAAAGGAGACTAACCCCATTGGGTAAACCAAAGGCAACGAATAGCAGCCAACCCTGGCATTCTATTGGTTGCCGTGATGAGGGGTTAGACACCCAGCAACCGTTGACCCCACAGCATGGCATGGGCATAAATACAGGGTCCCGAGGGACCAAAATCAGTCAGTTTGAGTAGGAGTTCCAGCGGCGGTTCGAAGTGAAGTTTCAGCTCCCGGCTCAGAGATGTAACGACGAAGATAGGCACCATGTTGTTGGGTGCCAACCACAGAGCCTGCCGGCCAACCAGAGTTAAAGACAGATGAGAAGTGATTTTGTAGACAGTTTTGAGTTCAGTTCCAGTTACTGGCCCAGGGATGTAACGACGAAGATAGGCGCCATGTTGTTAGGCGCTAACCGTAGAGAGGCCTGATGCTGTCCAACCAGTGTTAAAGACAGACAAGAAGAGAATTTGCAGACAAAGTTTTGAGATTGCCAACTGAATGCAGTTTTCAGTTGAGTTGCAGCTCGAGTGGCAGAGAGTTCGAGTTCCCAGTTCAGAGACGTAATGACAAAGAGATAATTGCCAACCATAGAAAATCGCTGCCTGCCAAAGACAGTTCCCAGCTGAAGAAGTAAAGAGACAGAGATGATGGCCATGCCGTTGGGTGCTGACCGTAGAGAAGCCTGTTGCCAATCAACCAACCAGAGTTAAGAGACAGACACGAAGAGACTTTGCAGACAGATCCAAAGAAAAACTGCGCCAACCTACCCATAACCCAGCACTTCGGCAATTTCTGTGACATTCCAGAAACAAGAATTGAGTTGACTAGACTTATAACGAACTTAGAGCTCTGTTTGCTGTGTCCGGCCAGATTTCTCGTTATTGCTTAGGAGAATGATTCAAATTACTTAAGAGACTTCAGTTCCGCTACCAGTTTGATAGAAGCAGGGATTGGGAATTATACAAGAGACTATTGTGTATATTCTGTATATAAAGACGTTACTTTACAACACTTCAGACATCAGTCCACTTATTTTTCTTGGTGCTATTTTTTTTTTCTTTTATTACTCGCACGCTTCCCGGTTTGATTTAGTTCGGCAGAGAGACAGCTAGTGGAGAACTCACGTGACTACCTTCTAACTTGTGATTAATCAACACAACGTGGGACAAGGGAGATCACTGACAATCTACGATCAGCTATCTGGATCAAAACCAACAGCGACTGGCCGGGTAGCGGCATAATAGCATATTGGGTGAATGACCAAGTAGTTAGAACATTCACTTTCTAACCATGAAGCCTGTGTTTGAATCTCATCAGGGTCAATTTGTCAGGAAGGTGACTACTTGATGTTATCAGTCTGGAGGGTAACATATCTACTGGCCTTTGTCTGTTCTATAAATACTTTCATAGCTTCTGCTCCAACAAACTTAAGTCACTGGTGCTTCTGCAACAGGTGTTTACTCGTGCAACCAGACTGGCAACTGGGTCTCATCCATTCACAGTTACATCAACCAAATGCAGACAACAATTCTGCTCCTGCAGCTTCTTTTCTCGCACTTCCCACCTATGGAACTCTCTTCCACATTCTTGCTTTCCTGATGACTACTACTTCCAGGAATTTAAATGCAATGTCAATACTCATCTCTTAACCACTTGACTGTAGTTCTTTCTACACCACCCTGTGTATCCTTTCTTTTCTTCACCTTTGCAACTGTCATCACACCTGTATTCCCATCTTTCTCTTGCTCCTTTCTAAATATTTTGTCTTTCTCTTCACTCTCTTCAATCTAATCTTTTTACTTTTATGTAGCCCCCTGCACATCAGTGGCATTACCGTATTGCTCGGGTTGATACAATTAAAAAAAAACATGAGAGCAAATAGTAAAATGAGGCATAGCTGACCACATATACAGGAAAAATACAAAAGCTCAAGGAATTAGACAACTGTTTAAACAATGTAAATAGTGTAAATAGTTGCACTGACTATAAAATCTGGGGTAAATTACTCTAGGATGTATAAAAGCCATGAATGGAACAATAATACTGGAGAAAAAGGAAATACTCAAGTGATGGGAAGATTATATACAGGGTGTAAACGATAAATTGGCAGTAATTTCAATCCCCAATTTAGGTTTTTAAAGCAGCATTATCAATCTGAAATGTTAGTTGCTGTACTCTTTAGAGTCTGAAGTCCAGATTAGCCACCTAAAAATACTAACAAAATGAGTGCCAGTGTAGAATTTAACCATAGAATGGTTATTGCTGACTTGTTCCATGCCGGGCATAAGACGTCTGACATTATCAGAGATACTGGCTATGCTCCTGGGACTGTTTATCATGTTGTTGCAAACTTAAGGGAAGGTAAAGACCTGCAAAGGAAGGCTCACAGTCCGAGAAGTGATAAAATCTGCACCAGAAGGTTTCTCAGTGGCTTGAAACAATCCATTGCAGCAAATCCATCACAGTCAATGGCTGACCTGGCGAAAAAGCGGAATGTGACCAAAATGACCATTTCTAATGCAGTACGGAAAGATCTTGGGATGAAGTCATATTGCATATGACGTCGTAACATTCTTACAGCAAAATCTAAGACCATTCGTAAAGAGAGAAGCCCCTTTCTACTCAATCACCTGAAACACCATGGTGGTACCATTTGCATTTTTGTGGACGAGAAAAAGTTTGTGGTCGCCACTTCTTGTGTTCCTTCAGTCATACAGAGTAAACACCCTGCCTCTGTCATGATGTTTGGAGCCGTTGCCAGTGATGGGAAAGTCATAACCCCCTCACTTCATTGAAGTGGGCCTGAAGATCAATACGGCGGAATATCTGAAGATTATGGAGGAAGTTCTCTTACCCTGGATTAAGAAGAACTATGATCTCAACAAAGTGATGTTCATCCAGAACTCTGCACTTGCTCATGGGTCAAAAACAGTGCAGACCTTCTTTTTTGTGCCCTCAAATATCTAGCCCTCTAGTTCGCCAGATTTGAACTCCTGCGACTATTGGTTATGGGGCGATGTTGAGAAAGTCTCTAATGCTCGCCCCCATAACAGTGTGGCCTCCCTGAAGACCTCCATAAAGCAAGTATTCCATGCTATCAAGAAAGAGTCAGCTGTCAAGGCCTGTCGTGCTTTTAGGGCTCACATTCAGCAAATTGTGGACGCATAGAATAAAATGTTTGTATTCAATAAAACAGTTAAATAAACACACGCAAATCTTAAATGTCTTTAAATGTCCCTTCTTTATCAAGGTTTAAAGTCTGAGATCTCAAACTGCCAATTTATTGTTTACACCCTGTAGAAGATCTTTTCCACGACAAGAGAGAGCAACCGATAATATGCAAAGATGAGGACGGATCGGAAATATTAAAGTCCGAAATGGAAGCTGCAATGGCCAAACTGAATAGAAACAAAGCAGCTGGTCCAGGCGGCATTGTAATAGAGCTGCTGATAGCCCTGGAAGAATTCGGCATAGAAAAAATTACAGAAATAATAAATGAAATTTATAATAGTGGTATAATGCCAGATGACTTATGCAAATCCATTATCATAGCATTGCCTAAGAAGTCAGATGCTAACGAGTGTCAACTACACCAAACTATCAGCTTAGTGAGTCACATTACAAACCTGGTTGTCTGAATACTGATGAATAGAGCAAGAAGTAGAATCAGGCCAGAGATAGGACAAGAACAGTGCTGGTTTGTCAAAGGAACGCTGTATTTATGATTAGGATGCTCTCTGAAAGGGCAGTACATATGAAGAAGGGCTTATACCTGTGCTTTATTGACTATGTAAAAGCATTCGACAAAATATGCCACAAAGAATTGGAGATGCTCATCAGGCTTGATATATTTGGGAAAGACATTAGGGTAATTAAAAACCTCTACTGGCAGCAAACTGCTTGCATACGGGCAGGTAACGAATTCAGCAGTTATACAAAGATAGAAAGAGGCGTAAGACAGGGATGTGTATTTTCACTGGATTTATTTAATTTGTACAGTGAGAATATTTTGAGGACCCTAGATGTTATGCCAGGATTTGTCATTGGAGATCACAATCTGAACAACATAAGATACGCAGACGACACAGTGTTGATTGCAGACATGGAAAAAAAAAAACTGCAGGACCTCCTACAGAAGATAGCTGAAGAGTGTGACATGAGGGGATTACAAATAAACTGCAAGAAAACCGAATACATGGTCATCAGCAAAAAAGCAGCCCAAAGTACCAAATACAGGTTGGGAGTGTTAAAATCAAGCAGGTACAAAAATTCAAGTATCTGGGAAGTGTTCTAATTGAAGATGGAAAGTGCAACACAGAGATCCAAAGGCGAATTGGCATGGCGAAAGATGTATTCCAGAAGCTGAGTAAAGTATTAAGACACAGAAAACTTTCACTAGAAACAAGAAGAGAGTACTGAATTGCTATGTGATGTCAGTTCTTCAATATGGCAGAGAATGTTGGACAATATCAATAATGATGAAGGAAAAACTTGAAGCAGCTGAAATGTGGTTCTACAGAAGGATGCTGTGAATATCGTGGACCGAGCATGTGAGTAATGACAAGGTTTTGAAAATGATGGAAACGAAAAGGAAATTAATATTGAGCATCAAGAAGAGACAACTAAAGTTCCTGGGACATGCAATGAGGAAGGAGGGCTTGGAGAACCTGATACTAACAGGGCAGATAGAGGGAAAATGTCAGAGGAAAGCAGCAGATAACATATTTAAAAGGCCTGAGCAGGTGGATGACAGAATGGGGGCTGAGAGACATTACAGGAGAAAGCCACCAGGGATAGGGAAATGTGGAAGGCCATGATTGCCTACGTCCTGAAGGGACAAGGTACATAAAAGAAGCAGAATGTGCCAAATGTTTTTATGTACTAAATAGAACATTTTTATTTATTTATTTTTTTTTTTACATTATACATACTGGTATTTTCTTTGAGAAAATAATACCAACAGTATTCATCAAGTTTTGTTATTTCGTTTAGGGAGTGTAGATAAAAAATACTTTCTTGGCTTTTTTTTTTGTCTTGGCATTTTTCCAAAAGCATTAAATAATCTGTTTACATGATGGGATGAATAGTTTTTTTTTCTCTTTTCCCCCACCTTAATTGTATTGGGCTTTGAAGTTATTTTTAGCACATAATTTTTCTTTGCCTTTTCTTCAGCACTAAACTATATAAGTTGTCAGAATATAAATATGGCTGATATGTTCATTTGGGCTGGTTGTTTGTTTCTTAAATTTTGTAGAGTTAATTTCTTCCTCATTTTTCTTCTAATAAGATTATTTTTTAATATTTGCGAAAACGAGCAGAGTATTGTATTGTATGTGTGTAGTGTTTGCAAAAATTAGCCAAGTGTGTGTGTGTAATGAGTATTTGTGCAGCAATCTCTCTTTTATGCAATTTTCATTAAAAATGACAAAGTAATATGGTTAGGGTTTTTATAATTTTTCATGTGATACTATAATTTGTTTCTTTTCAGAACATAAATTACATAAAAATTGTCCAAATGTTTTGTTTTTCTTAGTGCTTTTAGCTACAGTTTTAACCATTATTCGAGATGAATTTTATTTTACATGTAACTGTTTAGGTATGTGTGTAGAATTGTGTGTGTTTTATATTCTGAACATGCTAAGTTAACACTATGTTATGTTCATAGTTAATATTAATAAGTGATGGATTTATTTATTTATTAATAATGCTTTCATTGCTTTCAAACCTTTTTTGCATGTGGATGCTACTATAATATTTGTATTATCAAGTATGGTGTGGATAGAATTTGGTAGGTCTCTGTTTCTTTAAATGAGATCCAATTGAGCTATGGTCTGAGAGGTACAACGTTAGTTTTCTCGTCAGACAGGTGGTAGTGTGTCCAATGAAATTATTATGAATTTGAATTGATCAAAAGCAGAGTTCTTCAAAGGACATATAAGTTTGCAAATAATATTAGTTCTCTGTAGTTCAGGTGAATTATTATTTTGACAATGGTGTTAGCAGTTGTAAATTTTGTGTAATAGATAATTTAATTTTTTGTTGTTTAATACAATAGGATTTGCATATTTTGTATGATTTTTTTCTGAGTGAAGATTTATCTTGTTTATAACTGCTATGCATTTAGTCTTTGTGAAAAATTCTTAATGTTATTTTTTTCCATATGTTATTGCTTAGGTTAGAAAAAATCTAAAATGGTAATCAATAAGATGGTTAGGAAAACTATTATTCACAAATATTTGTTTTATGTTACAGAATTCTTTGAAGAAAAGTTGGCGAGAAGATGAATTCTTGTATACTTTCGCCAAGAAATTATTAATAACACCAATTTTATATCTAAGAAAAAATTAACTAGTAAATAATAACACCAATTTTATAATAAAAATTTTATATCTAAGAAAAAATTAACCAGTAAAATTAAGGTGACAAGAATGTTTACTAGTTGGTTTTTTTATATGATGAAGTAGTGAAAGTGTTATTACTAGACTCTACAAGAACAACCAAGAATAGAAGTTTATTTTTGGACTCAGCTCATATGTGAAATTGAGGACTAAATCTTTTTTCATAGAAGTTTGAAGATTATTGATTTTGTTTTTGTTCTCAGCTAAAATGAAAATATAATCTATATAGCAGACATATATTTTTGGTTTGGTAACTTTTTTAAAATCTGTGAAGCATGAACTGAGAGGTTTTCCATGTATACTTCATTAGTTTGCATGTAAATGTTGCTGTTATGGTTCTAGAAGAGAACTTTAGTGGTCCGGACATGCAACACTCCACCCATGTCTATTGAACAGGTTAAGAGGCTCATCCCTTGTTCACTGTTTAGGATGTGGTTTCCGGATTTCTCTTTTCCAATCTTCTCACTATTACGTAGCCCCTTGCACATCAGTGGTGTTACTGCCTTGCTCGGAGTGATACGATTTAAAAAAAAAAAGCTTTTGAAAATATTGATAGATTGGGATGGAATAGACTTAGGTTTCTATAGAGAGTTAAGGATTATATTTATGGTTTCAGTAACAGTGACATTAGTAAATAAATTTTCAATGTTTATGTTTTTCAGAGAAATGTTGTTTAATAGTACTTTGATCAGAAAGATGACATGTAAGTCTACGGGAGAGCACGGTTGTAATAAAACCAATATATGTACTAGGTTTTTGATTAGTATCAGAGATACAATCTCTGAATGGGCATGTAAATTGGTACACTACATTGGTTTTTTTGTAGAGAATTTAGTTTAGTGCTTGTTGGGTTATTATAGACTATGAGGTCAATTGTTTTAAATTGTAGGTAATATCAGACAGATTTTGGTCAACAATACGGTGATCCTTACTCATACACACAGTAAGAGGAACCTGCAGATATTGGAGGCCATGTACATCAAATCAAAACAACCAACACTCAATAAAATCAACTTTAAAACAGGAAATAACATATTACATTGCATTTGACTACACGGTTTTGTTGTCATTTCGCGCTATCCTGCGGTGTGGCGTCATAAAACCGCATTGCAAACTTAAGAACTGCATTTATTATTTTTGGTAACTATTGCCGTTGCCAAGCGGAGTTTTATGTCAACACAAAATAAAATTGTTGGTGATGGTGGATTTTATAATATTTCAGTTTAAACTACCTCTCTGAAGATGGCTCATGTGAGCCGAAAGCTTAGAAGAAAACCAATAATTATCCAAATGTTGGAGAATTTTTGTCTTTATTTTCAACAGAAATTAAAGCAAAAATACGACATTTAGAACGGCTCATGATTAAACATAATAGACATTCATTGTCTCTTATATTTAATAGCATATGTTTAGAAAATTACTTGCTGCCTTGATATACTAAATATATATATTTCTGTATATATATATATATTTCTGTATATATATATTTCTGCATATATATAAAATAGATATGCTTTTCTCTCTCTCTCTCTCTCTATATATATATATATATATTTTTTTTTTATATAGGTAGACATGTAATGAATTATTTTGATTATTATTTTTACCGATACTCGTATTTAAGTCGATATTCTGTTTCTTAATTAAACAGCATTTTCATATTTATATCTACCGGCCTGTTTTATGATAAAGGTTTATTATGAAAATGTGTGCTATCCAGCAGGATTCGAACCTGCGACCCCTATTACATAGGGGAAGCATACCATTTGATCTGGTACCGTCTTGACCACTTGACCATGAATAGCCTCTTGATCAGACAATGTTTTTATCATGTTTCTATAACAATTTTCGATTCAAAAATACGAGTATTCATAAAAATAATGTTCAAAATAATTCATTACAAGTTGTCGGTTGCTTATAACCATGTTTTGTTAAAATTTGTTAATTTCCGTAACCTGTTTACATTTGTTGACATTACAATACATTTCAGAGCAGATATGTTTGTTTACGGTGAATCGAAAATTGTATAAGCATGATGAAAACCTCGTCTGATCAAGAGGCTAAATCCAATTATGGTTTTCCCCTGTGGATGCAGGTTTGAAATTCTGCTAAATCCAATTATGGTTTTCCCCTGTGGATGCAGGTTTGAAATTCTGCTAAATCCAATTATGGTTTTCCCCTGTGGATGCAGGTTTGAAATTCTGCTGGAGGACTGGCATTTTACTTACAAGGTTTTTCAATTATTCAGGCCAGTTAATAATTTTACTGTTTAATTTTGAAAAAAAACAGATCATCTATTCAAATACATACGAGTATCCATTAAAAATAATGTTTCAACAAAAAAATTAAAGAATCTATGTTTATATAGATAGTCTTGCTCTCTCATCATATATATATATATATATATATATATACATATACACACACACACACACACAATTTTATTGAGACTTGTTTTCTCTAGGTGCCACCCATCTATGAACCTGCCAGTGATTGTATGGGAACTGGTGTTTTCCATGTGTTGTGACTGTAAGACTTAGATTAGTTTTGACATAATTTTTGATGTAATTTATTATTTCTCTCTGATTTAAAAAAAATAAATTCTTTCATTCTTTGCTGTGACAAATTATCTGGAGAAGAATGCTTCATGTGTTTTATGTGTACATGACTACTTGCTATGTGGAATGTGCTTGTGTGTGTTTCTTTAATAAAGTTGACTGATGAATACTTATATGTTTAACATGTATTTAAGAATTTGTTAGAATAAGTTGATGCCAGTAGCTATTGGGAGAAGTCTAGTGACATCTGTTATTTTGTTAAATGAAAACATCTGAAAGGTGTCACAAGAAGTCTTTGGAACATTTACACTCCAGATAATTATCAACTAATGAATGGTCCTGGGTATGACAAACTGCATCCAGCAGCAAGTCCTCTGATTGGGAGGTTGTGGGGAGCATAGAACCACCTCTTAATTGCTGTTGTTTTCAGGTCTACCCTGACCTGGGGTGGTAGCACCTGTTAGGGTCCCAACTGTGGGCAAATAGTTTATCCCCAAACTGGGGTCAAAACACTATGAAAGTATAAAAATAGACCTTTATAGAAAAATATACAGTTTTGAATGAAAAATATTACCAACAATACATTTTTGACAAATAAAAAAAAGTATTGCCATAATACATTTTTGAATACAAAACTAGAAGACATCTTCAGTTTTTTAAAATAATAATAATAAAAATAATTTTCATCAAAATGTGACTAAATCAACCTTCTCACTATAACCAAACATTAAAAAATATCTTAAAACCCTACCTTTTTGGCAATAAATAACCTGCAAAGGTTGATATGCCGTTAAACAAAACTCAAACAACTAATGAAATGCATGTCACAATGATCATAGGAAATGAGGCTGACAAAGTAGGTCTCTGAATGAATTAAAATCTTGATAAATTACGTTTTTAGACAAAAATAACTATACAAAGAATGATGTTCTCTATAAGATAGTGGTTGCTACTATCTAAAAACAGAGGAACACAAAGAGACCCATAGAATGGGTTAGAGAGTAACGGGAGAACGCCTTCCTTAATGTGAAAAAGAAGATGCCCCCATCATACTGTTCACTCACTCCCTCCTATCTAACATTTTCTTAGTGCTCCAATTGGCTCATGATCTTATTTTGTGGATAGCAATCTGGCCAAAGAGCTAATTTTTTAAACCACAAACATTTGACTGGAAGCTGCACCTTGAGAATGAACCTGAGGTCTGGTCTGAGTTGCAATGCTGCAGAAGCTTTCAAGTGACTACACTCAAAGCTAATTCTATGATCCATAATTTATGGTATAGGAGTGAATTACTTCTATTTTCTCGGCAGGGAACCTATTTTATATTCTCTGTTGCTCAGTTTGTGTTGCCTGATTGACCTGCTCACAAGAAATTTGTTTTGAAAACTTATGACTTCTCTTGAAAAACATTGAAGCCAAATTTTTCTTTCTGTGTTTTAATACATTTGTTTTAACTTATTGTATTCAAATTGTAATTAAATACAATATTTATTGACTTTGTCTTCTTTTTTGAAATAATTATAGATGAGGGGTCTCAAGCAATATCAACTTACACCAGTCAAATTGACATGGAACATTTCCGTCAACTTTTGGCTGCTGAGGAAGAGAACTTGAAGAATGCCTGTGCCACTCCAAAACAACATGACATTTTGGCCAAAATTCAAGCTGACAGTAGTAAATACTTTTTATTTGTATTTGCCTTGTTAAAAACGCAAATGACATTTGTCAATTAGTATATTTGTATGAGAATTTTTTGAACGAGTAGATAGATTTATCCCTGTTCCCTGTTTAGAATAGGGCTTCCAGTTCTTTCTAAAGTCTACTCCAACTCTAAACTTCCAATGTTTCTGTCTGAACCCTGACATTTCATTTGCTAATTATTTATTTTGTAATAGAAATAGTCTTGCTTATCATCTGTTTAACATATCTCCCCTTCTTTTGAACAGGAGTAGAGATTTTATCCCTTGTTACTTGTTTAGGATTCCTCTAATGTCTATTTTAACTTTAAACATATGCATGATCTTTAAAATCTTATTTACTTTTGTCTTATTTTTTTTTCAATTGGCACTGTCGATAGGTTTGACAATCCTCATAATTCTTTTTAACATGAGTAGAGGTTTATCTCTTGTTTTTTTGTTTAAGATTAGGTTTTCGACTTCTAAAGTCTACTTAAACATTAATACTTCTAATATCTCCATGGTACTGGGTATGACGGTAAACTGCATCCAACAACAAGGCTTCTGATTGGGAGGTTGTGAGGAGCATAGAACCACCTTTTAATTCCTGTTGTTCTCGGGTCTACCCTGACCTGGAGTGGTAGCACTTGTTAACAGTCTCAGCTATGGGTAAATAGCTAATTCCCAAACTGGGGTCAAGTGTCCTGTTGGCTGGGGCAATAGAATATGCCAACTGCACCTCTGAAGGGGTTAAAAATTCCCCAAGGAGTTCACCCGTTGGTCGTGGGTGGTGATCCATGATGCCTGGGGATGGGATCCTAGTGGTTGAGCAGACCATGGCCCGGTTGCATAGAGGTCATGGTTCTGCAACACACCACATTGGCCTTTACCTGGGTTAGACGGGTGGTTGGAGAGACCTGATCTGATCAATCGCCTAGTCACGTCAACTCCTAACACTTACAACACACATAATTGTTAGAAGGCACTGGCAAGAGTCAATCTGTTAGTGGGATAAAGCTGCTACCTGAAGTTTTGGAGAAACAAAAGGAAACCACAAATGCTGGCAGACACTCATCTAATATGAGTATACCTTTCTTGTATTCCTGGGATTACAGAGCGAATGGGTTTCCCCCTTAACATCTTCCATGATTGGGCTCCGAGGAGGGTGAGGAGCAAGAAAGGTGAAGAACTAAGCACAAATCCATGGAAAGCCGAACCAAAAACCCCATACTGAACCTAGATCAGACACTGAAGTTGACTATCCAAAATTTATTGTAATTGATTCATCAGAGGAAACTAAACTAAATCAGTTATCACTTTTTCTGATAGAAAAGATAATATCTAACCTATCAACGCTAAAAAACATTAAAAAACTAAGAAATGGTAATTTGTTAGAAGTTGAAAACCAAAATCGAGACAGCATTACTAAAACGGAGTAAAAGAATACGAAAGAATCAACATTCGAAGAAATGAAGAAATCATACAATCTCATACTTACATACTGACCTTCAATAAACCTACAATTCCCCCAAAAATAAAAATTTGTTATACATTAGAAAGAGTAGTGCATTATATACATCCCCACCCCGCGATGTTTTAAATGTCATAAATTTGGGCATCACAATAACATCTGAAGAGGAAGACCTGTATGTGGGAAATGTGGAGAGCGTAACCCAAACCATACAGAACATCAATGCAAAAATATAGGATGTACAAATTGCCACAAAAAACATCTTGATCTGCGCTATATACAAGAAAGAAAAAGAAATAATAATGGTAAAACACACAAAGAACATATCTTTCCCAGAAGCAATGAAAATAGTAGAAAACTATATGAGAACAAAAACGTATACTCATGCTGTCCAAAAATTAACCAGACAATCCAGGACAACACTCATGTGACAAATATCAAAAAATTACTAAAACTAAAAACAAATGAATGTCCAACATTCCAGGAAAAGGGAAAAAAAAAATAACATATTTAAAAGAAACAAAAGAAACCGAATTTTATACAAATACAAAAATACTGGAACCAACACAGGAATATCTCAAGAAGAAAACAACAAAACTGAACAATCAAGGAAAAAACAACAAAGATCATTTACCCTATCTCCTGACTACCACAAAGACACATATGAAACAAGTGACACTTCAAAAAAACAAAATGTAACTAAAAAGATTACCCCGAAACCCCACTCCATTGACAAAACCAAACAGATTTGAGGAACTATGGAGATTGAATATAAAATACTAAAAAACAAATCTCTAAATAAAAAAAAAAACAAAAAAAACGCACAAATCACAAAATCAAAACCATCAATACCAACAAACCAATCAAACAAAAACTGTTAAAAAAACTAAACCTAAAATCAAATTCTAAACCATGGGACAAAAAATAATCTAATGGAACTGTTGTAGATTGAAAGCAAATATGAATGATCTGCTCCTACTATTAACACAGGAACATCCTATAATTATCTGCCTCCAAGAAACCTTTGTGAGACAAAATGACAACATCAATATTAGGAACTATCAGATATAAAAATTAGAAGGCAAACAATCTGAAAGCAATTAAATTTAAGGACAAACAATTTTGAAAGCAATTAAGTTTGAAGGCAAACGACTTTGAAAGCAATTAAACGACTTAAAAAAAAAAAACCGATTTTCCGCATTAAATGACACAAAGAAGCTCAATATGCTGGTTACACAAACCAACAACCAACCAATATCTCCATCTGAAATTTTATTCACTAGTTATCCCTTGTCCTCTGTGTTCCTTCTCAAGTCTTTTCATTCTCTCACTACTAGTAGCCCCTTGCGTCTTAGTAACATTACAACCTTGTTTTGAATGAACTGATTAAAAGAAAGAAAACAAAGAATATAACCTTTGTAGACTCTCTTTCTTTAAATAAGGAAGGTATCATCTTATTTAGAGCAATGTTATTTAAAATTGAGGTAGTATAGTAGGTACCTCCACTGGAGTTCAGTCAATTCTTCTATACTTAAATTGAAATTTTAAAAATAAATAAGTTATCTTCAAGCTTTAAAATTAGCTTTAATTGAAAGCCAAGAGATTAAATTTAATAATTTTAGTAAGCAAAAAACATACTGGTGTATTTTTAACCAAAATTATATTGATTTAAATCTAAAATTTTAAAATTTTATCATTTTTTTAAAAAAATACCGCCATTGTTGATTGATTGGCTCAGTACATAAACAGTAGCCAAATTTCTGTTTTTAAAAATCTTGAAAAAATAAAATTTATTGTGCTGGCACATTATTTAAGTCAAATTTTAATATTAAAACTTACCTTTGTCTGTTTTTAATTGCTTACTCCCAGAAATTTACAATAAAAAAAAATAAAATACGGTAGCCACTTTTTTTTTTTCATGTAAGTCATAGAGTTGCTGACAGATGACAGCTACCGGATGTTGACAGACATGCAATGTCTGGTGACCAATTGTGATAAAAAATTTTTATTTTTTTTTGGTGGTGGGGGGTTAACTAAATAGTGAAATTAAAAATTTAACAATAATTTCAGCACTTATATAATATTTTATAGAATTTTAGCTTAGATTTATAGCTAGACATTTGAATATGCTTTCTGAATAAATAAAAATTTTAGAAACGTAGAGAATAAAATATCGTAAGAATGAAAGTGCGTTCTTCTGTTTTGCTATGTAAGGAGGAATAACCCAGAATGCTTGTTAACTTATAAAATCATTTTGACCCATATGGAATACAGTACTTTATAGACTTGAACATCATACTTTATAACTTTGAACATATTTGCACAAATAATTCTTTTTTTTTCTTTTTAAAAATATTTTTGGTGAAAAATTTTAATTTTTTTTTGTTTTATATGCAGTATAATCATCAATTCTCAACTAAAAGAAAAAACGATACAGTTCTTTAAAAGATTTTAAAAATATTTTTAAAACTTTATACATTATTTATAATAAAAAAATGAAAACAATTCTTTTGTAATTTTATTTGTAATCAAAAAAATTTTTTTCAGACTATAATGTCCTTAATTTTTATTATTTATTCCAGCAATTAAAAGCTTATCAAATTAAATTATATCAAAGTTTTATTGCAATTTTTATATTTCTCTTCAGAGCAGATTTTCGTATAGTGAATCATAATTTTAAATAAAAAAAATACTTGATTTATATTTCCTGATGAGTTCTGCGTTTAACTAATAAAACAAAAAATACCAGAAAATTAAAATTTATTAAAATTTCATGAATTTACTTGAAGTGGGGTAACAGACTTTAAAAAAAAAATTGTTTTCATCAAAATTTTAAGAAAGTAATAATTTCAAAAATAATTTTATTCATTTGTTAATGAGTACTGAAAGTTTCATTAAAATCTGACAAATATTTGATTTTTGTGAGAATTTCCAAATTAATGTGTTTGTCAAGGAAAAAGTGAGTTACGTAAAAAAATTACGTAATCAATTATAAAATAGACGTAATATTTTTAACTACGCTAACTTCAAATCAAAAACAAAATTTTCTGTCAAAATTTCGAAAATGTTAAAAGGGATTTAAAAATTTTATAAAATAATTAAAATTTACTTTGATCTTTCCTCTTCATAATATTATAAACGTTTTGGATAGAAAAAGTTCAATTATTAAGTTTTTAACCTTTTTAAACTTTTTTATGCTGGATTTTTGTTACGTAATGGAGGTACCTATAATAGCATATTGCAGGAAATGGAACAAGCTGAAGTTATATGAAGATGTAGCTATTTTAGAATTTTTACCATCTTTGTGAGGAAGCTGACATTATTATTATGAGTCAGTAAAGAAAAAGTTAAATGCTATTCATAGTTCATCCATGTTTTCCAGCCAACTTTAATTTTCAAACATTTAAATGCAATGTCAATCACTATATATTCTCCTCCTGTTTGTTCTTCTTTTGTTTTCCCTCCTTACTAATCTTTTTGTTTTCTAATTCTTTCACTCCCTGTAATCCCTTGCTTGCAGTGATCTCTATTAAAAAAAATATATTTAAAAAAAAAAATTAAATTTTGAAAAATAGTTCCTTATGTAGAAAAGAAAAAGATGGGCTCCTGTAGAATATTTTTTTCCTTTCTAAAGGAAATCATGTGAAGCAATCCTGGAAATGAATTTGAAAGTATGGAATAAAAAAGACATTATGATAATCCAGAATAAATGTTTTAACAGCACAGTAGGTATACACCTAACTCAGAATTTTGGGCTGAAATTCTTGAGGTCAACTTTACAGCACAATTTACAGTAGTTTTTGTATATAAGAGTTATTCACCTAGAATACTAGCTCTTCATCAATAAGGAAGAGACTATTTGGTTTTAATAATGTTATTAAATTTACATGTGAATAACATGCAGAATATACAGTGTGACTGAAAAGCAACTCCTGATTTTAAAATTCTTCTAATTTATTTATTAACTATAATTTTTACAAAAAATGGATATGAGAGGAAAGCATTTAACATGAGGTTTTATTTAAAATTCAGTATGGGCACCAGATTTTGGTACCAGCTTTTTGAGCTGCCCTGGAATTATGTCAACTGATTTCATCAGGAACTCTTGTGGTAGAGAAGATATAACTTCTTTTATTTACCCTTCTTTCAAAGACTTGGATTGACATTGTAGACTTACTCCTTTACCCAACTTCAAAGAAAAAAAGTCATAGGGTTTTAAGTAAGGCTCCTGGATGGCCACTAAAACTTAAAATAAGGAATTACTTCAGTCACCATGTATATCATATATTGTAATCTTAATGTTGTTATGTTGCCTGCATGCAGTAGTTAACAATGATGACAATTATTATGGCAATTTAATTTTTAGATTAATTATCATTATTATATGCTTCATTATCTAGTGGTTATAATAACAATATTTCGAGGGCAGCCTTTTTCAGGTGGTTGTTGTCAAGCTTGATAACCTTTGTATTTGGCAACAGCAGATGACAAAATTGGCATTCAGCATCAAGGCAGATATTGAGTTTATTTTGGTGGTTTGGACATGCTGAAATTCGTTTAACATAATTAGAATTATTTTTTGTTTAACGTTATTTCCATTTATGAAACATTTCATAAAACATTCTTTATTTGAATATCCAAGGTAATTTATATATTGGATTACAAATTTCAATTTAAAATGTTAAGAGTAGTGTATGAGTTTATATAAGTTTCAGTCTTAGCCTCTCCATATTTTATTTCAATCACTGACAACAATGTGGAGCTTGTTTAATGGATAGTGGCTGGGACTGAGAAATTGGATAGCAGAATTCAAATCGGGTTCATTACATTTATTTATGTCTAAATACCCTTGAGAAAGGTACAAATCCATTTGGTAAATTACATGCAAACTGCAGTTCTCATCTTTGTTATTATCACCAGATCACTTTCTGTTTGGTTTTCTGGGAGGAGGAGGTATTATTTATATTATTTACATGCTGATTATAGACTTCATCTTCCTTGTTACTATCGCCTGACCACTTTGTGTCTGATTTTCAGGGATGGGGAGGCATTATTTATATTACTTACATACAGACTATAATCTTCATTATTGTTGTTATTATCACCTGATTACCTTATTTTTTTGAACTCACTAAAAATAGCTGTTATTGGCCATTTGTTGTCATAATGTAATTTGCTTTATTAAAAAAATCTTTCAAAAGTAAAATATATATCCGCTGAAAATAACATTTAAATAATAAAATGTGTTGGATTAATAAATAAAAATCCATCACTTCAGAAATTGCTTTGTTTTCATTAGGATATGAAACTGAGAATATTTTGAGTCTAGGAAAGATTTACTATCAAAAGGCATTATTCATCTTTGCTTGATCATTGATGTACTTTGTGGGTATTGTGGTTTAAAACACTAATGACAGTTTCCCCTGCCAAGCAGAACGCAGGTTTGAGTTCTGTCAGAGAGCATATATTTTTATTTAATAAGATTTCTGTAATATACAGGGTGGTAGATGAAAATAAATAAATATACTATTTAATAAAGAAATGGGCGATCTACTCAAATATGGGTATCCACTCAAAATAACATTCAAGTAATAATATATGCTAACTTTGTGTTTCTAAAACTTTTCCCCTTTTTGTTTTGTTATAGAGTCAGACTTGACTGACCAAAACACAACCACTCCTGATACAAGCTTATTTGGGGCTCCCACTTCTGCTGTTAATGATACAAAAAAAGTCAATAGAGTCCGTAAAATAATTGCTGAAGATCCTATGCCATCAGCAACCCAAGTTGTATTGGATGGAACTGTTCCTACAGGACTTAGTCTTTCAGATTTGAAAAAGGTCAGTATTTTTTTTCTTTGTTTCACTTTGTGTGTGTGTGTGTGTGTGTGTGTGTGTGTGTGTGTATTTCAATTTGACTTTATTTATTTATTTTTTTTTTTAATACTAAAACTGAGTGACCTCATTTTTTAAGGATGCAACATTAAAGTTGTTTTATTTGACCAGGTGAATGTATCACCTATTCACAAACAGGAATACAAGTAGACAAAACAGTGTTATTCTATGAGCAACTAAAAACTGAACACATTGTGTTTAAGCTCTGAAATTACTCAGCATATTTTTTCTCATCTGAGTGGTGTAAACAGAAGGATACTGAGAATATCTTGGATTAATCATGTAAACAATGAGGAAGTTTTAAGGAAAATGGAGACAAAAAAAGGACACTTTTACAGAGAATAAGAAAGTGGTAACTGAAATTTATAGGACATATAATCAGGTAGGAAGGCTTGTAAAATTTGACACTCACAGGATATATCAAAGGCAATAAGGAAACAGTGGCAATAGGCCATATACCTGAAGAAAAAATGAATCTCTCACACCTCTGAACAAATTATTAGAAGTGTTTATGAAAAAAGTGCGAGCTCATTTTTAATTAGCTATTGGAACAGGGTGATTCAACACTATTTGTTAGCCAACAATGAAAAATTCAGTTCAGAGGATTAGCATAAATGATCTTCTTAATAGCCAACTAAAAGGAAGAAGCACATAGATAAGAAAAGCACTGCAAAGTTGAATGTTGTCAGCTTTCTTGATTATAATTTACTTTTATTTAATAATCAATGTATTGCAATAATTTGCATAAGCTTGAGAACAAATGAGGTTCATCAATTGTTGAACATTTAATAAATAATCCAGATTCTGGAATGTCATTTACCAGGTGGGATTCCTTTACAATAACCAGCAAAGCACACTGATTATCATTTAAAAATATTAGAAACAACATATATTGGAACCAGCCAGCCTTCTCTTGCAAGCAGAAAGAATGGTTGCTTGTCCTAAGTGCAATGAGTGTGGAGTTTTTTTTTTTGATTTTTTTTTTTACTGCTTCCCTTATTGTTATTATGTGCCAGTGATTATGCTATTTACCTTGAGCTCCATGATAAAATCTAAAGAAGGGTCAGCAATGTTATTGGTTCTGTTCTGCTGACTTTGCTTCAGTTTCTTTCTCGTTGCTGTTTTATGTCTTTTCTATAAATGTTTTCATGATAATTGTCCAGATAAGCTCTTCACTACGATACCTATATTTTTTTAATCTAATCGCAATATGAGACTGGTGACAAGGTTTCATCAATTTACAGTTGAGTTGGCTAGATATAACTGTAAGTTACCCTTCTCGTTTGTGGAACTCTCTTCTGGCTCCATGTTTTCCAGCCAACTTTAATCTTAAATGCAATGTCAAGTCACCCACTATCTACTCCTTTCCTGATTGTTATTCTTTTGTTCTTCCTCCTTAATAATGTTTCTGTTTTCTAATTCTTTCACACCCAGTAACCTTGTGTCTTAGTGACTTTACTACCTTGCTTGCGGTCATCTTGATTTAAAAAAAACGGTCAAGATTTCATCAATTTACATCTGAGATGGCTGGATACAATGGTAATTTCTATGCTAACAATTTCTTCTCTTGCATTTCTTGCTTGTGGAATTTTCAGTTTTATGCTTTCCAGCCAACTTTGATCTTCAAAAATTTAAATGCAGTGTCAATTGCTATCTATTGTCCTCCTCCTCATTATTATTATCATCATCATCATTATTATTATTGCTCTTTTTTTTTCTGCTCAGTTGTAATGTTTCTGTTCCTAATTCTTCCACACCTAGTAACCCTTTATGGCTTTACTGCCTTGCATGGGGTGAAATCAATTTATATATATATATTTTGCTTCTTCTCTTTACAATGACTTTATATTATCCTTGCTATTTCTTTCTTGTTTGTTAGTTGCTTATATTTTATATTTATTTTTACATTTTTTATTGTACAAGGTTTTACCTGTAATTAATATTATTTTTCTTAGTTTTGTCAAACTAATCAGCACAAGCAACTAATCATATAGTGAGGACATTCTCTTGTGAACCTCTTTTTGTCATGTTTGGTCTCAGAAGAAGCAAGCCATATTTTTTCTCTGCCATCTTGGCAACACCTCAGCTAAATCATGGAGCTACATGCAAGACTAGTCCTTGCTCACTTTGCTCCACAAATAAATCTTTTCCTTCACTACACTACTTTTTCTAGATATCATGTTACACTGCATTAACAGCAGCTTAAAATTTAGCGTCCAATGAAAATCAACAAATAAAGATGACCTCATAATTTTCTATTCTCATCAGACCAGCAAAATAAACTCTGGATTCTGTTTGAGGCCACTCAAAATTTGTAACCAGCATTATTTATATGAAGAGTAGAAATACATTGAAAACACTTTCAAGCTTCACCAATATCCTCATTCTTTCATATTCAATGCAAAACAAAAGGCTCATAAAATATTTAAAAATAGAAAAGTGGTCCTTTTTGACAAACCCAGTGAATCAAAATATATTGTTCTATCCACCAACTCTTATCACAACTTCAATTGAAAAATTGAAAAGAATATATCTAAAATTAACAAAAAATTTGATACAACTACTTCCAAAACAATAGAAAACTTAAGATTAAACAAAATAAGTTAAAATTTAAAGAAGGAATTTACCTGTAATAATTACCACAAGATATACATAGGAGAAACCTCAAGATACTTAAATGAAAGATTATATGAACCCAAAAGGGATCTTTTACAAAACAACACACTAAATGCATTAGTTGTTCAACAAAACAAAATATTAAACACTATTAAATTGTTCATTTACAAGAATAATTTCATATTAACAACATTCTGAAAACTAATACAACAATAACTAATGGAATGCAGCATTTATTATTAATCAATGTATAAAGAAATAAATGTGAAAACAATTTTTTATTCAAAAATATATAAACATTTATTAAATTATTCAAATATCTGAAACAATTTTAAGGAATTCCTTATTTACCATTTTATAAAGTTTTAATCAATTGGCAATTAGCTGATGTTTTGCCACCCATTCCAAATAGTTTAAATAAACAATCTAATAAATAGTGTTTATTTTGGTTGTCAATTCTCAAGAAGAAAGAAAATGTATAAATTTACTTTCATATGTTTAGGTTATATTCCAACTTTAATCATTGCTTTTTAATGCAATAAACCTTGCTAAAGAGTGAAGGTAGTTAAAAAAAAAAAAAAAGTGGTGTTATGGTAAAAACTGTCTTTTTGGCATGTTTTACTGCAGGCAAGTAAGTTCATGTTTTCCTATTGATTAGTCAGGCATAAGATCAAAATAAGGGAGTACATGGGAGAAAAATTGGAAGAATTGGCTTGAAAAAAGAACTTGTTAATAGCCATTATACCATTGTAGGTACTCAACTATGGTAAGTGTAGCATCACACTAATCCAGATTATTGGAATATCAAGTAGGGATATAATATGCTAGTTTAGCAAGTGGGAAAAATGACTTCCTTAAAAATAGGTAAATTTGTGCTTTAAATACCAACTTGTGGTGACAATAGAAATATATAAAATTGTTCTAGACATGAAGGACTGTTTGCATAACATGCAACTTCACATAAAATGTCATCCCCCATTTTACAAGTATATTTTGTGGAAAAAAAAATCTCAGTATGTTTTATATATTTATTGAAATGTATTTTAAAGTGGGTTTTGTAGTTAAAAATGTATGATTTTTTGCACACAAATACAATATTCTATTAGAGTTTTAAATAAGTTCTTGCTATTTTCCAACAGATGGCATTCCCAGTAGTGCATGCATGTAGTTTCAGATGGTAATGCATCTAGAAAGAAGTACTATAAGCAAGCTTGAAATTCAGTGTATGTCATTTTGTCAAAGTGTAAACAACTTTATTTTCCGGAGTGTTAAACATGTCGCATTCCATGCCAAAGAAAGAGTATATGTGGGGAATTTTACTGCACTACTTTATCCAAAAGAAATCTGCAGCTGAATCCCACAGAATTCTTGTTGAAACTTATGGCAACCATGCTCTGTTGGAAACAACATGCAGAGATGCTTAAAAAAATAATGATTTTGATGTTGAAGATAAAGAACACTCTAGCACATCGAAAAAGTTTAAAGACAAAGAATTAGAGGCAATACTTCATGAAGAATCATGTCAGGCACAAGCTGAACTTGCAGAATCATTAGGAGTTGATCACACAACAGTTTTGAAATGTTTAAGATCATTAGGGATAATTCAAAATCAAGGACATTGGTTGGTGCTCAAGTTGAAGCCGAGTGATGTTGAATGGTGTCTTGTCATGTGTGAGCAGTTGCTTCAATGGCAGAAAAGGAAAGGTTTTTTTTTTTCACCATATCATGGCCACTGATGAAAAATGGATACCCTAAAATACCCCTAAGCATAGATCATTGAGTAAGCCTGGTCATAAATGAACACCAGCAGCAAAGCTGAATATTCTTGTTTCAAAGCTTCAGCTCTGTATTTGGTGAGATCAGCTGGTTGTAGTTTACTATGAGCTGCACAAACTGACTGAAACCATCATGGCAGATCACTATCAGCTACAACTTAATGCAATTGAATTGAGTATTGAAGAAAAAAACTGCCACTATATGAGCAGAGACATGACAGTGATTTTGCAACATGACAATGCTAGGCCACGTTTTAAAACAGGTGAAAACCTACTTGGAAACTCTTAAATGGGAAGTCCTACCCTACCCACCATATTCACCAGACATTGACCTGTCTCCATTGATTATCACTTGTTCTGATTGATGGCATATGGCCTGTCTGAGCAGAAATTTTATTATGAAGATGCCAAAAAATGGTTTGATTCATGGTTAACTTCAAAAGACATATCGTTTTTCTGATGTGGAATTCAAATGTTGCCAGAAAGATAGGAAAAAATAGTTGCTAGTGATGGATATTACTTTCAGTAACATGTTTCTTCTAATTTTTGTAAATAAAACATTACTTTTCATGAAAAATCAGTAAGAACTTATTGAATGTCCTAATAATAATATACTGGAATAGCAACATACAAAAGGAAACTAAATTAAATTTCTCAAATTAGAAAAAAATTACTTGTACATTTGTATCAATGAGTACTGGTACATATAGTAAAGTACAATAAATGTGATTGACTTACAGTATATGTAGACAAAGCAAAATATGTTCTTAATATTACCAGTAGTATACAACAAGCAACAGGGAAAAGCCTTTATAGATCCTAACAAGCTGTTATTTCAGCAAATGGTACAGACTACCCTACATATTTTTTTTACTAGTAACAATTTTTATGCCTACCAAGCTCATCCAACACTCTACTCTACCAATACAGCACTCAGTCATTTCCTATCCACAATATGGCTGTTATTAGATGCAGGGTAGTTTTTGGTATATTTAAAAATAAAAACAATCCTGTCTTATGTGAAGGCAAATACAGTAAATTTGCTATTTTAAATACTAACATGTAGTACCAATAGAAAAACAATTATCTTTTAAGCATGAGGTAAATTTGCTTCTTGAATACCAAATACTAAATCTGATATATTCTTAAAGTATCCATTTTTTATTTTTACAGTCATTTGAAATATTATGAGTTTGTTTTTCAATATTGTTTACATTTTTCAAAGTTCATATTTTTAGAAATCATTGTTTATACAAATATCTTTGTCATTTCTGTCATTATTTACACTACATGTGGACTATTGCCCTCATCTTTGTTGTTGTTAGCACAACATTTCAGCTGTTGTCTTTCAGCCTTCATCAGGTGTATGTGTATGTTGATCCAGCTAATCTACAGGAAATTCCTTTATTTAATCTTGTTTCCTAAGGATATCTTGTCTAGTTCTTATATTTAGTACTGCTCAGTTATTGTTTGCTCCATTTTTATCCAATATACACTGCTTGACCCAGGGATTGAACTCAAAATTATTATAACACCAAATTCATGAACCAATACTTTAAGGCTCTTGTTTTGTGGGACAATTCTCTGTGGAGAACTTGGAGCCAACCTGCCTGTTGATGATCCCAGTGGCACTCATAGTGTAAATGGTATAAATTTGTTTTTTTTATTAACTCTCCAGTTAACTCTCTGCATCACTTCTTGGTCGAAGCCAGCATGCATCTTCTAATATAACTCCCCGGTTTTTCAGAATCATGCGTGTTGCCAGGGAACTTGCATCAACTCATTTGTTGACTTCTTCTCCAGTCACGCACCAATCTCCCCAAATGGGGTTGTCTTGGTGAACTCTAGTTAGTGTTTCAGCAATCATCTGTGTAAGAGGAGTGTCTTTTATAGTGTCATGCCACCCATTTGTTATCATGTTTGCTTGTCTTTATATCATCCCTGTGGCTGCACGGAGCCACCCGCAGACAGGAAAGTGCCTCACCATTCTGATGGTTGTTAGGAAAGTAGGAAAGTTTCTTTTTTTTTAAAATCATATCACCCTGAGCAAGGCAGTAATGCTACTGATATGCAGGGGCTACATAAGAGTAAAAAGATTAGAGGAGAGTGAAGAGAAGGACGAACCAGTTAGAAAGGAGTAAGAGAAGGATGGGAATACAGGTGTGATGACAGTTGCAAAGGTGGAGAGTTGGAGAGAAAGGAAAGGATATACAGGGTGGTGTGGAAAGAACCAGAATCAAGTGATTGAGAGATGAGTATTGACCTTGCATTTAAATTCCTGGAGGTTGTAGCTGTCAGGAAAGCAAGAATAAGGAAGCGAGTTCCACAGGCAGGAAGTGCGAGAAAAAAAGCTGCAGGAGTAGCATGCGGAAGGGAATTCCACAGACGGGAAGTGCAAGAAAAGAAGCTGTTGGAGGAGAAATTGCGGCTACATTTCATCGGTTTCACTGTAAAAGGGTGGGACCTAGTTGCTAGATTCTTGATAAAATCCAAAGAATCTGCAGTTTTATTGGTACTGACCTGACATCTGGATTTCACTCACTTACCCACCGCCATAACATAATCTCTCTGTAAATTTTTTATAAATATTTTCAGGGTAATTGTTCTGATAAACTTTCTTTTTTGATAACTTGATTTATGAATTTAAGTATAGTACTAGATTGGCAACTAGGTTTCATCATTTTACAATCAAAATGGCTAACTGTAACTGATAAAATGTAAATCAGCAATTGGTCTTAACCTGGTGTTCCAGTTTCAGTCACTTTCTCACTACTATAATGTAGCTTCTCTGTATCTTTTTCTATAAATACTTTGATGGTAACTGTTTGAATCAACTCTTCACTTTAGTACATAGACTTTATAAATTTAAGCACAGTACTAGATTGGTGACAAGGTCTCATTAATTCACACTCAAAATGGCTAGATATAACCGTAAGTTCTATGTTAATGGTTTCTTCTTTAGCATTTCTCGCTTGTTGAACTCTTGCAGTTTCTTGCTTTCCAGTCAACTCGAAAAAGTTTAATGCTGTC